>JBBPDA010000025.1:17871595-17926758 GCA_037974385.1 Arnoldichthys spilopterus
ACTTAAGTGTACTGGAGTAAAAACATTTTCTCAAGAGCCACCAATACAGTAGATGGCCCCTCTTACTTACATACAACTATTTACTACTCAGTGAGTGAGACTGGTGTTCACAATAACTAGTCAAGTCAACTTACCTTAGGAAATACTCAACAAAAAAGGTCTACTCCATAAAAAAGCACTGTTAATGTGACGCATTGGAGCTGACACATTTAGGCCTAAGGTCACCATACCCAGTGCAAAGCCCTGGACATGGAAACCATGGCTGTGGAACTATGTCCTCTGGAGTGATGGAGCTCCATACAGTACCGTTTAGATGAGTTGGAGTGAAGTTTATGATCCAGAACTATTGACTGGGACTTAAAGAGAGTTTGTTAAGACCACTTTTGTATAGTCCAAGACATGACCCAGTCCAAATGAGAGAGACAAAGTTAAGACAGAGACGGGAGAAAAGAATAGTCTCTGAGACGTACTGAGCTGTTTATAATGTGTGTGATGCTGTGAGATGCAGTGTATCTACTATTGTAAGAATGTTCTGCACTGTTAAAATACAGTTACACACACTGTTGGTTCAAATTAGACCGCATTATTTACTTTAGGTATAGCCATTTCACTTGAATCACTTGGCTCACCAACATGGTGTCTGATTCCTAAATGAAAATTATGAGCATCAAATAATGGCAGAGTTTTATATAAACTAAGGTAGAGTTTCCCAGTCCTGCACACTTTAGGGGTTTTGGGTTTCCCCTGCTACCCAACACACCTTGTCCAACTAGTTCATGAACAGCCCCTCACTGAGCTGAAGTGGATGTGTTAAAACGGGGAATAATGGTTAAAATGGACAGGGCAGTGCCCAAAGCGCTATTGACGCCACAACAATAGTTCGATTCTTTGAAGCCTGTGAGTCGGTTCGAGGGATTCGCGAAAATAATCGGTTCAGTTGAGCTGATTCGTTCACGAGTGGCACATCGGGTTACTCGCGCGGCTCGCGGTCTCGCTGCTGTGGAGGCGGAAAAAAATCCTAAAGAAAAAGAAAAGAAAGCGAGTGGAGCGAAATCGCATTAAAACAAAAAACAAGCGCTCGGAGAACGGGTAGAGTGACGTGGGAGGAGACGCATGCGTTAATGTGCACACATATCCTCGCCGGCTCAGTTTATGTTCGCAAACGGCGAAAAGAGCGACTGAACACAACATTTTCTCTCCCGAGTTTTTGACCGCGCGCGCACCGCTGCATCGCCTTTGACACCGTAGGCAGTAAGTTTGCGGAGGCGCGGCCAGGCGTCTGGAGAACGCGACTGTTGTTTTGTTTATGTTTTACGTTGTTACTTTGTGAAGTAGCGCGCTAGCGTTGTGTGTTTGGGAAACAGAGAGGGGGGCTGCCGCTCACCTCGCCCGCTCGCAGGGAGACTCTCCTTTCTCGGGGCTGAGTGTGTGTGAGAGGACGGTGGCCTCAATCGAGAGGAACATCTGCTCCAGACGCTGCTCCACACTCCTCCGTCCTGCCGTCTCCCAGCGTGGCCGGCCCGAGCTCGCCATGAAGAAGAGGAAAGTGCACTGATTGAGACCCGCTCATGAAGTGACGAGCTCGGGGCAGACGCCGGGGTGGTGGAGCGCAAGTGTGAGCTTGTGTTTTGACCGCTCTTTGTTCAGACAGAAGAAGCAACAGGCGCTCGGAGGAGAAGAGCGTCGCTTTAAACCATACGTACGCCGAGGACTGACGTGGATTTCTCCCTAAAAAGTGTTTCTCTCTTCCAAAGCGTTTCGTTTTAGAGACACTGGACACTTTACTCTTCTCCTATGGACCGTATCAGCTGCTGCGGTGACGTTTAGGGCGTTCAGCGTTTCTTCTCTGGCTCTCAGGCCGAGCGCGGAGCTGCCGAACCCGGAGTGCTGACTGAGCCCGCTCGCTCACACGCTCGAGATGGAGGAATGGAGGCAGTGCGGCCGCTGGCTTATAGACTGCAAGGTTTTGCCCCCCAACCACCGGGTCGTCTGGCCCTCTGCAGTCGTCTTCGATTTGGCCCAGGCGCTTCGAGATGGGGTGCTCTTGTGCCAAATGCTGCACAACTTGTCCCCCGGATCCGTGGACTTGAAGCAGATCAACTTCAGGCCCCAGATGTCACAGGTAACTTCGAGCAGGGAACTGCTGCTTTATGACCTTTCACAACAAACCCCTGCCAGCTGAGTCTGTTTGTGGGTGAGGACGGTGCAGACAGACTTTGGGAGTGAATTGAGTGCACTGGTGGGACATTATGCTGTTTTTTGCACTATTTACATCTTACTGGGCAGTGGTGGCCTAGTGGTTAGGACACTGCCTATGGGACCTAAAGGTCGCAGGTTCGAGTCCCGACCCGGGCACTACTGAGGTACCCTTGAGCAAGGTACCGTCCCACTGCTGTTGGTAGCTGCCCGCTGCTCCATGTTTGCACGTGTGATGGGTTAAATGCAGAGGTCACATTTCGTTGTGGTGTTTGAGTGTGTTCACTTTCACATCCCGGTCTCCATTTAGCACATTTTGGCGAATGCCCTGCTCCGACACACCTACTACAACTTACCTGTTTAATTGCCATGTTTAGTGAGTGTGTTTGAGTAGGGGAGGGGAGCTGCCAAACTGTGGTGGACCTCAGCACCAGAGTTGCCCAGAGCTGGCCTAATCAGAAAGGCCACATCACTCAAAGAATATGATGTTGGGTTTTTCATTGTCCCATATATAGAGCAATGCTGGGTGGAACTGATACACCTGAATATAACTGTATTTTCCAAATTCACCATGACATCACATGATCAAGGGCACATTATATTTTTTTTTTATTATCTTAAGATATTCCAAGAGGGTATTTAATTTTACAAAGATAACGGTTAGAGTACTGCCTCGTGACTGCTGCTAAAATAATGCCTGCAAACCTGATGTACCTTGTTTTGTTTGACCTGTGTTGTTCTAATACAAATGCACAAAAATTGTTAAAAAAAAACAAAACAACGAAAGCATCAAGCAGCTGACACACACTGCACTTAACTGTCATTATTAAAAACTTTAAAGATCATCTGTGTTTTATGGGCATTGTATTATGAACATACTTCGAATTACCAATGAATCAAAAAGATCACTAATAGTAATACTAAAGAGTAATACTATGGTGTGTCTGTATCACAGCATACCAGTGCAGACTGATAGATTAGTAGTTTTTATACTGACAGTTTAAAGGTTTGGGATTTTTGTATATTGTTTTTCATTGCATGAGCTATGATTTGTATTCTAGTCTAAATGATGAACAGCATCATCTAAAGGGGGTTTGAGTGGAAGGTTTAACTGCCCGTACATGTGTTCGACTAGTCAGAGGCAACCAAATCCCATATGCTATGTACATGAAAATATAACCACAACCAGCTTACTGTCTAGCATGCTATGTTCAGCATTCAAGCCCTAATCCATAAAAAGTGCAAATGCTTCACCAACAGAAACAGGCCTGGACCTCAATTTATAGAAAATAATTGCAATTTAAGTCACAGTCACCATATTTGTCAGATAAAATGCGGTTAGATATTTTGTGCATGTTATAGCCCTAGTACACACTATACATCACCCAGCACTTATACAGGAGGCAGGAAATGTAATGCAGGAAAGATTTTTCTTGTGCATTTTTGTGGTGGTGTGGATGTATACCCTGTGACATATAGGCAGACTAATTCATTTTTTCTCTCTCTGGGGAATGCAGAAGTGGCCTGAGCTGATTTAACACACACTATGAAAACACCACCTCATTTCCATCACAGTAAACCGCTTTAATCAACACTGTTCCTTTTAAAACCAGAGGCTTTTTGGGATGTGGTCTGGGACATCGAACATAGGGCCACTGACCCTTTATGGTTTTGTGTCATTGTGAAACATACACATTTGTAAGTCACATGCTGTGTTAATATTGTGTTTGGTTTGGTTTTTGACTGACCACAGTCCTGTACGTGCTGTGTGGGATTGGAGAGTTCTAGCTTGTGAGATGTGCTGGCGATGCGTGTGTTGGAGTGCAGAGGTGGGGCGGAGCCCAGCTGTAAGGCGGATATTGTGGGGAAGCTCGGCTTTGTCTGCACAAAGCAGGAAAGAGCACAACTTCAGTTGTTTGTGGAATGTGGACTTCTGCCAGGGCTTTTTGTGAAGGAATCTGCGAGGAGGGAAATGGTTTTGCTCTCCTATGTGACATTAGAATGATCTTTTTCTGCAGATGAAGTTGTGTTCCACATGTTTGTGTGTACAAGCAAGCAAGCACACTGTTATTCGTTCAATTTATAATAATTTATGTTGACACCAAAGCTCAGCGCAAAAGAAAGAATGAAGGTTCCGATGTTTATGCAGCTCTGTTGTGATACAGTGATACAAATCTGTAAAGACTGATTATTCTTGATACGTCCCATGCAAAGTAGTAAGAAGCGAGATCGTGGCCAGAAAGAGGTCTGTGAACATTTCAGTTCCATCAGCATTTGGACCAGTTCAAGAGATGCTGGATGAGAAATTACTGACTGCAGTGGTTCTCAGACAAAAACCAAATGTACACTGTTTCAATTCAGTTCAGTTTTATTTCTATAACGCTTCCTACAACAGACAGTGTCACAAAGCTGCTTTACAGAGTTCGGTTTCAAGCTTCTAATGAGCAAGCCAAGGCAGCCGAGGCAAGGAAAAACTCCCTAAGCGGGAGGAAGAAACCATGGAAGGAACCAAGACTCAGAAAGGGATCCCATCCACCTCTGGTCAGCACTTAAAAAAGTGACTTTCATGGCTAAAGTGTGAGCAGCAAATATACATAGTGGCAGTCAGCGTAGTGGTGGTCCTTGGCGGTTAAGCTATTCTAAAGATGGATGAGCAGGAAGGAAGCCCCACTGTTAGCCAACTGGCTAAGACATGTTTGGTGTCCAGAGTTTGCTTTTATGTTCTGTAGTGAATCTGTGGGGCTAATTTAATGTCTTCAAGATGCCTTGCTCTGTGTCTAGATTTACATTACTTGTTAACCAAAGAACTTAATTTCAGACATCCAACATGTTGTGGGCTGCTGACTATGTTTGGGAAAAGAAGAAAATGATTTACATTAGACTTTTCAGGGAGTCTTTAACATGCTTAATTCAAAGAGAAGTGTCTTCATTAGGTCCTTTACTATATTTTATCATTTTGATAAGTCATCACTATATTGTAGAAAACCACAGTGTATGCAATGAATTCAGTAGTGAATCACATCGGTCACTGAATCACAATCAGGCATTCCATTTCACCACTCATCAGATGGACACTTGCTGAATGACACATTTTCACCGGAGTGCAGTGACATTGATGTTTCCATTTATTGTTCTGAGAGTGTTGTGACAAATGAATTTCCCCCTGGCTTTGTGTCTGTGTTATTTGATCATATTTGTACAGCAGTTGGAACTGAACTACATGTGCATGTTCTGTGCGACTCATTTTATGACTTCATTTCGTAAAACACCTGAGGAGCTGTGCGGTGGTTATGGCTCTTACCAGAATCTTTCCAGAGTGGAAGGGCTTGTGGGTTACTCCCCTGTGACAAATTGGGAGAAGGAGGAAGTTGGCAGCAGAATGGAACAAGTGATTTATAAGTCCTAAAGGTCACGCTGTACTTTGATACACAGTAGTCACTAATTTGCAGCTTTCATTAAATCAGCAGCCAGTGATTACATGGCTGGGTTGTTAGAGTTGTGTAGTTCTCCTTGTCTTACTGTCTCTAATCAACACATATTGGTTGATGACCTAAAGTCCATTATTGTCCATTTCTTGATGGCCAGAGTTCTAATAAAAACTGACTAAAATGATTTGCCTGATGATAATGTTTATTACAAATAGTCACACTTAGTTATATGCAACATTGTCACATAGTATTGTGTTTGTAATGCAATTACTATAAAAGATGTTTGAGCTTCTAGGGTTGTAACAGTGAATCAATCTGTATTGATGCATCAACCAAAATCAGGGATCTGATCTATCGATGTGACACATAAAAATTGATGTGTGTTCAACCCACAATTACTTTTGCTTCCTTTTACTGTGTGCAGTGTTTTGTATCGAGAAGCTGCTTTTGCTTATGACTACACTGCTGCATTTGACCTTTAATAATAAAATGTTCACATTATAATTTGTTTGCACGTGTGAGACCATGGAAATGTAGCATATTGTGTGAACTTTCATAATATTACATACTGACAGCAGACCCCAGTGTCGAAACAACCGAATTGTGTTGAACTTAATCACATCGCTTCAAATTTTAAAATATCGAAAATGATTGCTTCATTGGCTAAAATAATCAGATTGAAATGGACATTGATCAAATTTGTGATTTACACCTCTAATGTATTCCTATTTTATTGTTTTTCTGTTAAGTAATTTGGTGTCTTTATAGTGCATGGTTTGTTATTGTTCAGTTGTTTTATTTTTTTTATTGATTTTTTAATTCACTGATAGTCAGAAATATTGTAGAGTAGTTGGTTAGTAGGCTAGTGAAAGTCACAGTCTGACCCGTGAGTCAGGTCTTGGAACCAGTTCCTGTTAAGTGACCGTCTCCCTTGCCCTCTCTCCAGGCTGTTAAATGAGGGGTTTTTCTATCAATCAACATGGAATTGTAGTAAAAAGGGACGTTGTTGAGACAGAAAAAGACTGGAACTAACCCATTACTGAATCTTCATAGCTCACCCTGAGGGGGGACAAGGCAGAAGTCCTGTACTATTGGTGTCAGTCACACAGAGAATTGAAGAGGTGGTTTTCTCCTCTTTGAGATAATGAGGTTTGAGGTCACCAACCCATGAATGTTTTATTTGTCCAGCACATACCAGGGATTCTCTCCCTCTCTCTCGAACACTCTTTTACTCTCCATCTCTGTAATACCAGCACTGTTTCTTGAAAGATTTTTTTTGTTGTTGTTATTTGTTATTACTGATGGTCACATAAATCAAATAAATGCCTAATGGGTGCATCCATCTGACTCTAGTAAAGCAAATTTAAAATATATTGAAAACCGCTATTAGCAAATCATCAGAAAGGTGAATAAATTAGATTTTTAAACTGAGTAATCATGACATCTTTACATACGTGTGTTTAGGCTGGTGATTGAAAAAGTCAGATTTCTCTTAGTGTCTTACAGTTCCTGATTGCAGTTGCTTGCTTCTGGTAGGTTAAGATAATATCCTATTGATTAAGCTTCTATCCTGTTAATGAACGGAGGGCAGTTAGAGGTGCAGCTGATGAATGGTATGTACAGTGGGCCGGGCTTTGTACAGTGGAGTCTGGCGCTGAAGGGTATGTAAGGAGTTCTCTGTTAGGCCCTTTGGGACTGGATGAGCAGTGGTGGGTTGCGACCTGTATGGCAGAACCTAGTACGCTTTTATGTATAATGTATAATGAGGGTGTTATTAGTACTTCTAGTGTATTGAACAAATGCATGGATCATAAAAGACTGATTTTACAGAGCTTGTAAACAACAGACCATTTATAAATAGCAAAGCATTAGATTTCAGCGAATTATGCCGTTATTAATAATAATTTTTGTATTACCAGTTTTTTCTATGAATTAACACTATTAAGCAATAGTATTGTGTATTATGTAGATATGGCTCTGCCTTCAGTTGATCATATATTGTTTAGTCAAATTTTTTCACAAAGCCCAGAAAGCTTAAATATTCGGATAAATGTTGTATATTTGGAAAATGCCTTCGGGTAGAATATTATATTTTTGCCTTGTCTTCCTTTGGCCCTTTGTCTGAGGTTTGTGATTTTGCTTTTAAACCTTTATGTGCATTGTGCACTTTTTTTTTTTCAATCTAACTCTGGCGTGAAGGTACTAGTGAATGCCTCAGGGATGATTCATGCAGTAGCATCTGGGCATGAGCGGGTGTGTGATACCTGTGTTTGGACTCCCCTGGCTTAGCCCTAGGGATGTGTCTTTCCTCTCTTCTCCTAACAAAAGTGTGTGCTAACCTCTCTCTGCAGGGCTTCTGGGAATGCACAGTGCCTTCTGCTTCCTCTTGTGAAACATAGCAATGCCTCTTTGCACGCTCACAGACTGATGGGGCACACAGAGCAAGACTGCCAGTACGGCTGAACGATTTTGGGGAAAAACCATCATTGTGATTTGTTTAAATTTAAATGCGATTTTTATTTTTTAAACAAAATTTGTCAATAATCTTGGATGATATAGGAAGTAAATAATATTGCAGCTCTTTTGATATTAAAATGACATTCTTTCAAATTGCGATTTCAATATAAAAATGATTAGTATGATGACGTATTATGATGGCAGCCTTACCTGCCAGTTTAGCATTATGCCTTCACTCCCTATTTTGCAAATTAAGCTGCTGTGTGTCTCATTTCTACATTTTGAAAGCGATATTTTTGTAATACTCAAAATGTTTGCTGCAGGAAGAATAGGTTTTTTTTTTTTTTTTTTTTTTTTTTTAAAAGGAGGCTACAGCAGGGCATTGTCCCAATCATTGGTACATGGTGAGTTTGATTCCTGGTGATGCCACAGCCATCTGTGTCTGAAAGTCCAAGAGAGAACAGTTGTCTTTGTTATCTCTGGGTGAATGGGATCACCAAAGTAACAGTGTTGGTGGTTAAGATTTTCCTCCAAGCATGTTCCGCTGTCAAAGTTTGAAAGATGTGATGGAGCTTCATGTGACTTGGAGAAAATACATGCCAGGCTTCACCCTTCCAGTGTTGGTGGTATCGTGTGATGGGGAGGGAGACCTCTAGCTTGTGGATTGAATTGAACATGACTAAAGTGAGAAAATCTAGAAAAATCCCCCACAAAACAAGTTGGCCAATCTGCTTAATCAGTAGTGCTGAGAACTATATGATGTCATATGTTACACAAAATGTTTTGTTGATTTAGTAGGTAAGGAATGTTCAGGATGATGTTTTAGACATCATACAAGTCGTAAGATTAGTTTTTGCTGCAAACAACATGGCTTCCACTTTAACAAAATATATGGGGCAGCTGTTCGGCTATGTTAGGGCAGTTTTCAACTATTATAACGTAGGTCTGCATTTTCTCTTATAGCAGTTTCTCTTAAACATGGGCATTGTTTGAGAAGGTGTAGGTCTATATCAATTCACGTATCATTACATGTACACATTATGTATTTGCTGTCAATATTTTAAACTGTCCTCAGCTGAATCCGTGCCCTCGTCATGCTGCTCTCAGACTCAGTTCCTCCTTATTCCTCCCTTGTTTGCTAAATAAGCCTGCTGACCACATTTCCTGGCTCTTGGCACTAGTTGAGCTCCTCTTTGTATTTGAAACTGACTTCTATGTGAGTCTACATAAGCTTTTCTCAACGGGGTAGACTGTTGCCAGGAAAACACTCACACACTGCATACTCTCATTAAACATTTATGCGCAAAACGGCAGATATCTTTCTCATGTACACTTTCCGTATGAAAGGAGAAATGCGCGTAGGTATTATGGTTGCATAATGGTGAATGCCCTAAGGTTAGTAAATGGGTTGAATGTTGAGTCAGACGTTATTCGTCTGCTGAGATTTTTATTTTATTTTATGGACGCAAAGTAAGCTGTTAAATGTACAAGATACCGTTCATAACATTCTACTGATTTAGTGCTTCAGCAGCAGTGTTATCTACCCTCCTTTAAACAGATTTAGAAAATGCAAAACTAAATTTACATTGGTAAACTTTGTGGACTGAATGGACAATAAGTTCTTATCATATCCTGTGCATACATAATTCTCTTTTTGATGTTTGCCAGTGCCTTTAAATGTGAGGTCTAACTGGTTCTCGTTTCAGAACCAGATTCTGAGGCACCATTCCTCTGAATCTAAGCTCTTTCTTGTTAGTAGTTGTAATCTAGAGCCAGTTTTTGTGTCCCTTTGGAGTAATTTAATCTGCCCGGTTGGTCTACACGTGACCTTTGACCTGTGGCAGCTGGGTGTAAGTGATTTCATTTATAGTGCTTGTTAGGACGACTTCCTGGGTTGTTCAGCCATGTCACGACAGGGGAAAGCTTACATGATTTAGGAGAAGAGGAAATGGGAAGCTGCTCCGTAATTCGAAATGATCCATTTGCTGTGTGGACATAACGAGATGTGTGTGGGCATTTACTGCTAAACAGAGATGTGGATTCTGACTGATTTTGTATCTGTATCTGTAAGAGTTAATATAAGGATATTCAGTTAACAGTGGGTAAAAAGAAGAAGAAAAAAGAGAACTGAGCTGATAGTAATGTAAAGTCGCTTTTTATTCATACTACTTAAACATATCATATGGCAGGCAGTGTAGTTTGTGTTCCTTTTCTGAGCCTTGGTTACTCCCAGGGTTTCTTTCTACAGCTTAGGGAATTTTTCCTTGCCTCTGTTGCCTTTGGCTTTAAGGACTCTGACTCTGATTCTGTAAAACTGACCGCGTCAGTTGTAAAAAGCCCTGTATAAATAAAATTGATTTGATAACACTCATATCATGATATACTGTCAAAAAGCATGTGGTTAGAGCATTAGATTTCATACTAATTTTGATATTTTTATAATATTAAACTTGTAACTTTATATCTGTTCTGGTAAGAGGCTCTGCACTCAAAAACATAAAGTGTCATTGTAACCCTTAGAAGAAGCAAAGGAGTCATGGGAGATTAGCAAGGGAGTGTTTGTGCTAACTAAGCTACTATGAAACATTTCACAGCATTTAAATGATGTGTCCACTGATTTCACATGACCTCATTAGCTATCTATGCTAGTCTTTCAGTGTGAATGGGCCACTTACAATGTCGCTGACTGACTGTTTTGTGTCTTGACAGAAATATGTTTCTATGTCTCATCTGGGCATCAGTTTTTCATTTAGCATTATAAAGCAATTTATGTGCATCACCATGGTCTTATAGCTGATTGGTATTGTGTCAATGATTATATATTCTATTTCTTTGACATTTTGAAATATATATCTTTAGTTTAAAGAGCCTTAATTGGTCTTGGTTGCATTGAAAACTCTTGCATTGTAAGTAATTATCAGTTTAGACAGCAACAATTAACAATCACCAGTGTAGATAATCTATGGATCATTCCACACCAGTTCACCTAGAGCTCCCAGTTCATGAAAAGATTTCCAAATAGAAAACAAAAGATCTGAACTAAGCCCACCTGAAACAGGACTGGGTGCATTATTGCATAATGGATTGCAGCCTACCCAGCAGTATAGAAGATTACAGTCATGCATTCATTTCGTCATTAAACAGTTTGATGTGACCGTGATGTCATGGAACCCTGCTCTATTGGAAAATGCCTAGAAGAAGAAGCCAATTGTCACAACACAGCCTACAATAATGGGAAAGTTAATTTTTTTTGGGAACTTGATGTCACAGTCGCAACAAAGTGCCCGTCTCTACCCTGAATACTAATTGTGGTTGACCAGCACCCTAGATTTTGCCTTGCACTAGTACATTTTCACATGTTTGTCATTGCAGCTCTAGACTGTTGTTGCTTGGTGAGGCTGCATTCGTGAATAATTGAAGCCTTTGACTGAGGTGGAAGCAGTGATAAGATCAGGATAGTTTGGCAAGGAGAAACGAACACTTCCCCAAAGCTTCCTTAACACGTTTCTCCTACCAGTTCCCCACTGAAGCCTGGAGATAAGCTTCTTAATATTTTTTGCGATCTCTTCATGCAAGCAAAAGAGATATGGTTGTCTCCTGTGATGCAGATCTTTACGGTAGATACTTTGCTATATTGCAAGACTTACAGAATTTCCCAGCAACACAAAACCAGCCAATATCCCATTACTGAGCAGTATTGATCAGATCTCATAATTGGCAATGGGGAAGAAAGGGGACACAGGTAGGGTTGCAACATTTGAGACAGTCTTGTAAAAAGCAGCTGCTCATTGATCCTCTGGGCAGTGGACATGCCAGTTAATCATGCAAACAAGACAAAATACCGTGTTGTGACAGCCATGAACGGAAGGGATCGTTTCCTCCCTTTTCCTGCTGCTTCATTATGTTCAGCTGCTTGATTTAGACTATTTTAAAACAAACTTAAAATAGCCATCAGTACTTTTCCTTCAGGCATATGTTCTTTCACAAGCTATTGCACACACAAATTTACACAAATTACAGTTTCTTAGATTTTTGGTAGAAATGTCTTGTGTGACCCAAATGGCATTACTAGTATTGCTCCATGTAGTACCCATGTCAGTATCACAGTTAAAGTTCAGAGCTCTTATCAACCTAAAGCAGCAGCTTGCTTTATTCTATGCACTGCTTTTGCTCTTGTCTATAACTTTGTGTCTTTGCAGAGTCCAGGATGGAAGGTTTCCTTGTTGCCCTGGGCATTGCGGCACAGGAAAACTTAAATAGAGACTTTTTCAAAAGATAATGTCGTCATCATTGACCTGACGTTCCATATGGAAATCCAATGTGATCTCCATCTCGCTTTTCATTCTCTGCGTGTCATTTGTCTGACAGTAGGCAAATGTGATCAGGGCAGAGTCAATCACCAGTGCAGGGAAAGAACAGGAAGATGCAAACTACTGTTCACTGAGGGCCATGTTCATGTAACTTGTGTCTTCAGACTGAATCACTTTGAATACAGAGTGGCTGAAGGATTTTCTATTTGACTAATGTGAGATAACTTTTAAAGCATCTGACAGATCAATTATCTGATGACTTTCTGACTTATGGCTGGCAATGTCATGCTAATGAACTGGCTCATTCGTAAATGCTTGTGTTTTGATTTAATGTCTTAACAAAATTGAAAAGAAAAAAAAATGACAGCTTACAGTTGCGACTGATGTCTGTGTGTAACTCATTTATGTCGGGTTGTTTTCTTGTTTCATGGTTTTGTACTAGGACCTATTTTTGTGTTGGAGAAAAAGAGCATGATGACTGGCACTAGATAATCACCACTCTCCACGGAGCATGATGAATTATCTAATCATCTAATCATGTTCAGAGAACGGTGCGAAAACGTCTGTACTCATTTCACTAGCAAATTGGATTCCCTGTAGACAAACACTGAGATTAATTTAAACTACCCACCCTTCAGAATTGGAACACACATGACTGGTGCAGTAATAGTTCTTCTACCATTTGAGATTGGATCCATTCAAGTGCTTTTGTTCATGTATGTAGACCAAAAAAGAATCAAGTTTTACAAATAAGTTTCCCAAGCACACTTTTGTTCCATTAATGGGGTCTTGTGTCCAATTTTGATGGATGGTGTCTGTGAAACCAATTTCCTGGGTGCGAGGAGGACCCGATGTAACAGCAGGTACGATTACAGAGCAGCTTTTCCCATTAAAGTGGGAAAAAGTTTGGAAATGTGGCAGCAGTGAGGGCTCTGGCATAATGAAAGCGATGGTGTGTGAAGGGATTAGAGCTGAAAACAATGGAGAATATAACAAGAAGCGCCTTGGGTGAAAAATAAAACAAAACAAAAGCAAAACCGAGAGAGAGTGTCTGCTCTGGGTAGAGGTGGGCGCTATGGCAAAAGTATACTTCAAGAAATTTTCATGATGCATAGTATGTGATCATATACACTTAGGGATCAACAAAGGGATTTGTATTAATTGTTTCACACACTGTAATGAACTGTATTTAGTTAAACAGACCTCATTTTGCTCCCTTTGTATGGTATTTAAATAAAATCATAATATGCTCAGAAAAACAAGTTGTAAGATAATGTGATGCGTATCGTGAATGAGAAGCTTTTAGTGCCTTTCTGGGGTAAAATGGTGCATGCCCCTACATGCTGACAAGAGATCCTTCCTTGCTTATTAAGGGGTTTTTGATGATGCATTTTCAAACTATTTCGTAGGTTCTCCTTTTTCATTGTTGTCTATTCATTCCGTTTTGCCTGTTTCTGGACATGTGAAACTGTTCAGCACTCCACATACAGAACCACAATCTGACCGTGAAATGAATGCTATTTATTATTAGATATGTCAGTTTCTAAATGTTTATCCTTTGCTCGCTTGTTCCCATTCTCTCAAACCACTCTCTCGTGTTATTACTATTTTACTTGTCAGTCAAATGCATTAACCCAGTCTCTAAGAGATGCATCTTGCTTCTTTTTATCAATGAGATGTGGCACTCCTTCTGTTAAAAAAGGCATTGCCTGGATGCCCCCTTCTCTCCGTTAGAGAAAAGCATATTTTGCTTAAAATAAATTGAATTTGATTGGTGAGGGGGTCAGCTAGCCCCTCAGTGGGTTTCCTCAAGCCTCAGAAAAGCTTTCCGGCTTTTCTCTGTATAAAGGGAAAGAGAGTGCAAGCTGAGTTGTGTAAACCCCCGCCACCACCCACCCCGGCAACAAGAAACATCTGGAAGAACAACAGTGTCCAGCAACACACCCATCACACCCTACCCTGAGGAGCTATGGAGCTTCAGGCTAAACCATGTTTTGAATTCCAGATTTTTGTCTGATGTATGTCTGTCTATGACTGCATGCTTGTGTTTGGTTTAGGCACTGTCTGACGTAATCACACACTCTTTGTGAGACAGGTTTCCTTTGATTACAAAGTGGAATACTGCAGACATTCGGTGTGAACAAGTGAACAAGTTGTGCATATTGGACATAGTGAATACTTGGTCCTCAATTATGAACCAAGCCCCTCCAAAAAATTATTAACATCTGTATGAGCTACAGTTCTTTTTTCTGATTTCCTTCTGATTCTCCCCTCAAACACATTTGTGTGCCATGTAGGAAAGTCATGATGTCAGTCTGTGTACAAATGAGAAATGATTTAATGAGTCAGTTAATGTGTACAGGCTAGAGTGCTGACTAAGGCAAAACTAGTTCTTACAGACCTATCAGAGCAGAGAGTATAAGACCCACATACCCATGATAAATTACAGTAATATATGGCCTCAAGTGGCTTATTGGTTTATTATCTGATAGTTATGTCTGTAAGTGTCTGTGTTGCCTTATGTTTCATTAAGACACTGTGTGTGGCATCATTATTAATGTTCAGGTTTTGCTTTATGGTTGCAGGTGCAACTGTTAAAAATAGAATCTGACTGAGTGAAGTGCTTCTGCTTTTTTTGTACTTTTTTTGGCTTTCTCTCCAGTATTTTCCACCCCTCATCTTATTTTCCTTTTCATGCAGTAGAGGCTTTATTACAGATTCTGTGGGTTACAGAGCCATTGTTCAGCAATGACAGTCCAATAATTTTATGTCTTCCTTTATGACAAATTATTGAAGCTTTGTTTTGGACTGAAAGTACTCATTTGGGAGGGAGGAGGTTCTGAGTTAGGGCATTGCAGTGAGAACAAAAGCATTTTATTTCTTCTTTTTATGGGTTTTTGGATAGCACCCGGTGGAGTCTGTGCCTGGTGTATTTCTATAGTGCACTGTAACACTTGGCAGCGTACACTAATCTTTTTTTCTATAAAGATTTTTCTGTGCTGAAGTGAAGATGTTTTCACTTCTGTGGATTGTCTGTCTTTGTGAGATCCTTCTGCTCCTTCGAACCCATTTGCAAAGGACAGTGGCCTGGTATTTTTAAATAATTTAAAACATTCATATTCATGTTGTTTCCTCAAACCCCCATGCACTGTCAAATTTACACTCAGCAGAAATAGTTGCTTATTTGTCTATGGTAGGTAGTTAGGTTGGTTTGCTGGTTGGTCGGTAGGTAGGTAGGTTGGTAGGTAAGTAGATTTGTTGGTTGGTTGGTTGGTTTAATGCACACAGACAGGTTAACAGAGGATTATGATCATCTGTGTTTGGTTCTTTACAACAAACCAATCGCATCTTCAATCTACTTGCAGTGTAAAGAGATCTTTCAGAGAAAAAAATAGTTCTACCTTACAGCTTGGAGGTTAAGGATAGTATCAAGATGTTTTCATAAAAGGTTCATATAAGACTATGAAAGCAAGCCCTCTTATGTTTACTTCGAATGCTAGTCGTGAGCATATGTGTTTCTGCTTAAAGTGTGGGTCCTTGTTTGTATAGTGTTGGTTTACCAGTTAACATGCCCTACACTATTTTCTGCTCTTGTGATTGTGAATGACCTTGAGCATGAAGTGCAGGGAGTCTAGAATAGCATTTAGCCTGACCAGCACCTCCGGATGGCCTCTTCAGATGATGAACTGCAGGGTCTGGACACATTAATCTTCCTCCCCCAATACTTCATCTTACTCTTAGACATCACCTAGACCTGCTGCAGGCTGGCATTACAAACACAGCCATGTGACTTAACAAGCAGCAACAGAGTTCTCGCAGTGGTCCTTATTCATTAGAGTAGTAAGGAAACAAGCACAGATTGACATAAGAAGACTGACATGCAGTTGTGCTTAAAAGTTTGTAAACCCCTTTTGAATTTTCTGTTTCTGCATAAATATGGGTAAAAACATCATCCAAGTCTTTAAAATAGACAAAGAGATTCAAACAAGTGAGAAAAATATTATACTCCGCCATTGAGGAATGTGGTCCAATATTACATATCTGTGAGACACAATAATGAACCTTTGCTTTCAGTTACTGATGTGATCACCCCCCGATTATTCCAGCACATTGAATTGAACAGATTGTAATCCATTCCTCTGTACAGGGCAGCTTCAGCTGTGGGTTGTTGATGCATTTGCTCACATTAACTGCTTGCTTCAGGTCCTTCCACAGCACATCTTATAAGTTATGGTCAGGACTGTCACCTGACCATTCTAAATTCCAAATTCCTCATTGACTTTTTATTCTTCCTTAACTGTTCATTGGTAGAACATCTTGTGAACTTTGTGTTGTTTTCTTGTTGTATGACCCACTTTCTATTGAGGTTCAGTTCAAAAATATTTTGTACTGACATTTTCCTAGAGGTTTTGCTAGTGTTGCAATACTCAAGATCATCTTTGAGACTTTTTCTCATCTCGAGCTTTGTCTCTAACTTGAACAAGACCAGTCCAGACCACAACACTGAGAAAATTACTAAATAAACAGACTTTGTGTTTGTCTGATTTGTTAACTTCCTGCTTTGAGTGCAACCCAGTGACGCAGTGCTGATGAAGGCTACTCACCATGTCCCCTTTACACACACACACACATACACACACACACACACACACACACACACACACACACACACACACACACACACACACACCAGGAAAGTGAACAGAACTAAAGTTGTGGTTGTCTGGGAGGAGATGTCAGCCATTCTTCTATAATAAAATTTGGCTGCTTATACCATGAAGAGTTTATGTAAAGAAATGGGAAAGAGAAAACACATGGAAGTGTGTACATTCTGTGAAACAGAGATAACAGAGATGGCTGGACAATGTCAAACTTGTATTCTCACATACAGAAAAGTGTAACGAAAGTTAAGATACACCTGAATGATGGTAGCTAATGTTATCTTAATGTCTTTAAACACTGAATGATTGGTGGTGGTTTTTTTATTTACAAGTCATAGCTCTGTAAGTAAACTGACAGAAAAGAGAAGTGTTGAATAAATGTGGTTACGTTGATTTTAGCTGCTTCGTGTTTGCTTCTTTCAGATTTTTTAAAGAGCGCTTATGGTTTGCATGCTCCTCTTATTTGTCATATGGTTTGACCCAAGTATTAAAATGATCTTAATTTCGACTCTGTCTTGCCCTGCTTTGGTCTTGGTCTTGTTTTGGTCTCCATACATTATACATACGTCTTGACTAGAACTCTTTAATTTGCTGGTATAATTCAGTGATATGTTCTGTCAATGATGGTGGGGTGTTCTCTCCCACACGGAGGCAACTGGGCCCAAACCATGATACTGTCATCATCAGTTTCATGATTGGATAATTTCCTTGCTGAAATACAGTGCTTTCCTACAAACATTTATGCTTTTTGTTCATAGTATAAAAATTCTACTTTGGTCTCATTCATCCACAATACATTATTCCACTAGCCTTCTGGGCAGTCCATGTGAACGTTAGCAAAATGTAGATGGACAGAAATGTTCTTCTTGTCAAGCATGCCCTGATATATTCCCTTCTAATTTACTTAAAACAAAGCAGTTGATTCATGCAGGTTGAAGTCATTTGTTGTCCTCTGTTAAAAAAGGTATGATATATATAATTTCTTATGTACAGTTAATGATAATATACATGTTGTACATTACAGCTCACATGTACTCTGTCCATGTGACTTTGACATGTACGTTCAGAGGTCCAAGACCGACATTGCAGTCTTTGGGTCTGTTTACATTAAAATATATCCTGTATCTGGATGTTTTCTTTATGCAGATTTAATTTTCAAATGTAGCCTCTTTTGTGACCTCAGTCCTGAGGTGGCTGACCATGCACTGTAATCACATTTTTGTGTGCGTGTGTGAAATTGCAATGCGACCAGGTTGGCTACACTCCTGACCTAATGTTGCGTATGCTTCATTCACAACTTCTGATATCATTATTATTTTTAGCTGTTTGTCTTGCATTAACTTGAATAGCCATTTCTTTGCCTTTGGAGGACAGCACACACTTCTTTCACCATTCCTGGCTTTGATTTTAACCCAGGGTCTTTCACTCATCAGTGCCACAGTTGGGGCAGCAAAGTAAAACGTTCCTGTGAATTGTTCCTAGTTACCTGGAAGATGTGTGTTTAATGACATTCTGCTGGCATTAATGAGGTCTTTTGAGTGAGGCATAGAGGAAATGAGCTTTGTGTGCATGTGTTTGTGCATCTGTGGGGAGAGGCTATACTTTGGGAACACAAGGAGGAATGGGTTGAGAGTGTCCTTCATAATAGCCTAGGGACTCCTCAGTAGTAATGTTAGTTTTAAATGTGACTGCTGACTGTTATTCAAAGGCTTATTTACTCTATTAGCATGCTTGTTGTGGCTCATATGTAAATGACGATTCCACATGCTCTAGCATTAATGACCTTGCTGGACAGAGGTGTATTCAGCGGCTCTCTGATATTTGAAAGTATTTGTTTAAATGTCACACACAAATGTCATGGGAAAATGTGACCATTACCCTTCTCTCACTCTTACTCAGTTTCAGTACATAGGACAGACACTGGCCAGACCTTTTCCCACACAAATGTATAGTCACAGTTTTTTGGTAGTTTTTCATTGTCTGTGTTTAACTGGTTAAAAATATATTTATCCATAATTCTTCCACAAACACCCAATTTCATTAGCCTTGTTATTCATTGCCCTCTTGTTTCTGCCTCTGTTACAAACCTCAGACTGGATTTAACTGAGTCGATACATCTATTTAGAGTGCTTTGTCTGTATTGGTGTCTGTGGCTACATGATCTAATTGCACCATACATTTAAGTTGTGGTGTGTTTGTGTTTTTGCATGGTTGTATTTCCCCACTCTTTTGCAGCTGAACCCTTTGAGAGGGGCTGGAAGGATTTGAAAGCTGTTGTCGACTATTGCGCTTGTCACCCTGCATCTCCCAAATGAGAGGTGGTGCCATGCTAGACTTGAGAACAGGGGGTTGACTGTCTGCTCTCTGAGACACCCAGAGGCTCTACAAAAACTGACAGCCAGATGTTGGAGGCCTCTGGCCCCTCAGAACCCCTGCTGACACTGCTGTCTCCTCTGCTTCCCCTGCCATTAATTAGAAATGGCTGCCCTCTTAGGCAGTGGGATAAAGAGATGCTGCATCCACAGTCCTCTGCGTGGTCCTCACAGTTTGAATTATGTACGCACTTGAGAGAACTGTCCCACCGAACTATTAAGTCTTTGTGCTGCAAAGATTGCTAGGCCTGTTCAATTTGCAGACAGAGTTGTAGTGCATCATCATCTTCACCCAGTCCAGTCTAATCCTGCCAGAAACAGTCTTGGTCTCCAAGTGCTTCCGATCTAGAACACCGAGTCAATGAGTACTTGTAGCCATGGGCTGTTCTCATAACCTTCACTGCAGGAAGGGTATTTGGAGGATTTGTCTTTATTTTTAGAAAACACACAGTTCTTGGTATTGAGACCTTGGTAAATCAAGTTGAACGCTATAATGAGGAAAGTTTTGCTGTTACAGCTTCACCTCCAGAGTGCATGGAGACACAAGAGTAAAGGTGTGGGAAGAACAGGCTCTTTAACAGCGACCTTGAATTCCATCTAACTAATTAAAGCTAGGTCCACAGGGCTCGCTTACAAAACATCTAATACATGAAGGCTAGTCATGTCCAAGGAAGAGTAGGAAAAGCAGAATATTTTCACACACATCTTAATGGATTTCATAGCCTGGGGATGAATGGGTATCTTAAGAGAAACATTAGGATTAATGGGTTGGCAATACATATACTGGAAAATGTTACATAGTCCAAAAGGTGGTTGACACCTACTCATCCACTGTTCCTTTAAAAATCAATGGATTAACAGTGTATGTCCCCCTTTACTGTGGTAACAGCATTTACTTTTCTGCAAAGATGCTGAACATTGCTGTGTGGATTTGATTGCATTTAACCACAAGAGCAATAGTGAGGTCAGGTACAGTTGTTGGATGATTAGTTCTGGATCACAAACGTCATCCCAGCTCATCCCAGAGGTACTGGGTGGTACTCCATCACTTAAGATAATGCAATTCTACTGTACCACAGCCCAGTCCTGGGGGCTTTAAACCCTTTTAGGTGATGGTTGTTATTAGACATGGTGTGTTTGTGTGCACTCGGAACACCTGTGGCAGCATGTGGAAGCACAAGTCACTTAATTCACTGAATAGAAGGGATGTCTGGATACTTTGGGGCAAATAGTGTACTTTCTTGAGAGGTCCTTTACTGGAGTGGAAATGTTCCTTTTTTAATTCTTTTGCATTTTTTGCCATGTTTGAAGGTACAGATGAAACACTACTGCAACCTAGGTAGTAAGAATGGCTTCCAGGCTACGCTGAACAAATGCCTGGAAGGGTGCTCTGTTTTAAACACTTTTTTTTTCATTTATAGTGTCTGTGCCAGTAGCTATTGCTGTAGTTTATGTGGAAGGCCCTTGAGGTGTTTTCTGCCCTGCTGAGTCATGTGAGTGTATGAGGTGAAGAGCTGGAGGAACCCGACCTACATGACTTTGCCCTTTTGCCTCACAGATTACCCTCATGAATGTTTGAGAGAGCTGTGGTTGTCCAAGCGGCCTATTGTGTAGCAGTTGCAGCAGTTAACAGATGCATGTTCTCTTGTTAAAATGTATATACCTCTAGCTCCTTAACATGACGCAAACCAAACCTTTCAGTTTCAGTGATGTAAAGCAGAAGGAAAAAATGAATGGCTCCACTGTAGCTCTTTGGTTAATATGTGGCTGAGGCTTTAAAAAAAGAGAAGTGCTAGTTTTCATGCTGTAGTTACAGAGTTAATAACTGCTAACTGTGACGTGATCTGTTCACACACCACATGTTCTCCACTGATATCTGGCTAGTTCTGTCTCACCTTTGATGGTCTTTATTTATTTATACACACACCCACACCCACATCCAGGCACGTATGCATGTCTTTGGTCTGTCCGTTCGCTTAGCATTTGCACGAGGGGTTAGGTTTTCATTTGGTGAATATTAAACCCATCTGTTGGTGGATGGCTCCCTGAAGACACCCCAGTGCTTTGTCTTGCTCATTGTGTCTTGTGTTTTTCTCTCATTAAAGACCATGTTCAGCACCAAAGAGACTTATTAGATTAAAGCTGCAGGCAGACTTGCAAGCACACACTCAAAGCCATCATCCTCTCCTCTAATGTTTCCTTAGAAGATTCTCTGCTTCTTCTTTTCCCTCTTCTTCTCCATCTCCCTTTATCTTGCTCTCCTGTCGCCTGCCACTGCCTGTCCCTCCCTACCTCCTTTCCCTGCTCTTGTAAGTGTCGATATCAATGAAATAGTGTATGGGTAGGTGTTTTCTGTATCATTAGTTAAAACTGCTGTTATACACATTTGTCATATACATGCACACATGCACAGTGCTGTTGACAAGTGATGTGACAAGTGGCCTTCCACTTATACACATGAAATGACCGAGGGTATTTCATTTCTGTATTAACAGCAGTGTTCTGGTTTTCTCTGCCTTACTATAGTAAATCCTACAAACTGTGTAAAACATCAGTATGGAGGGGTTCAATTCAACCCCAGGGAACACATTTCTTCACAAAAGAAGAAATCTTTTCACTCGGTTTAGCACCTACTCCTACATTGCTGGTGTTTTTAATGAGCCCTCACGTTACTAGACTATAGCAGGGAAATCACCAAGTTGTGCAGGACACTGTGTCTCCAGGAGACGGGGACCCCTGGGCTAGATTTAACGTACAAGTGGATTAAGCCACTTTACAAATTGAAAGCATTTGGATATGAAAGTGACTGAAGGGAATTTAATGCACATTTGCAGATTTAGTTGTCCCTAAAATGTCAGCTTGCCTGACTGGGCAAGTTATTTTCATCACTGTCATCCTAATGTTGTGAATCACTTCCTTGGGGCAATCTAGTCCTTAATGTTCCATGGGTGATCGTTTGTTCCTTATTTAGTGTTTGGAAACATCTTTTGTTAACCATTTGGACCCCACCAGGATTCTACAACATTATTGTGGATTTCAGAGGCTTATTCATCACTGTTTTTATCAAATCATTTTATCATAAACCAGGAGAAACATTGCAGTTGTATATTAGTAAATCTGACGTTAGACTGTAAAACTCACGCTGTACTCACTTAATGTTTGTTTAAAATTTCATCATAGGTTGCCACGGGCTGCCAGATTTTACGGGTTGCCACTTTCTTTGAAATACTGAAGTAAGATAAGTCACTGAAAAATATTAAAATGACAGTGTTTAAACACCCTATGTAATATTAATGTCCAGAAGCCTTTTTTCTTTTAATGTTGACCGTGAGGCAGGTGGAATGTAATACTTTATAATTGTATGATTATTTAAACCCGAGACCTGCGTTTATACTGTTAGAAGTGTAAAAAAAAGAAATTGGTGTATTTTGAGAGGGGTTGGGGGTTAGGAACAGCATAATGTATCTGTTTTGATTCAGAAGAAGCTCAGGTCATATTGCTGATTTTGAGGTAAGCAATCAGATTTATTTGTTGGAATCTGAAGGTTATTGTGAAAATTATTTTAAAGATAAGAGTACACATTATGCCATGTGTGATTTGGTACCATTTTTGTTTTAAGACAGTAGAGCTGTTGAGAATTTAATCCTTGATGTGTGTTCCCTGTTACATTGTTTCGTCATATCCCTTCAAGACGACAGCTTATGTAACGTGTTTTTATTTTTTTTTGCGAACCAAAAACAAGCTCCTTCCTTCCAGCAAAATTAAAACATCGTTTCTGCACCAGGGAATTTCCTTGTAATATTTTGCTTAATGTTTCTGGCTCACAGTAATACTTAGAATGACCGAGTCTATAGGCATCTCCTCTAAAGGAGAAAAGAATTGGTAACTTTCTAGATCGCATAAGCTGGTTTGCCTTCATGACACTGTGAAGTGGTAGATGGAAGCAAAACAGAGACAGAGTCAGGGAGAGATGGTCCAAAATCCAGAGGTACTGCAGCTGCTGTCTGCTCTCTGTTGTCCTTTCGTCTTGTCCTTCCATAATGAGAGGAATGAGATCCCACAGCCAAGCACGCCAGAGTGCATCCCTGAGTTTATTATTAGCTTCTTTATTCTATTAAGCACTATGAATTATGGATCCCCCACAGTCCCTGGTTGTGACGGAGTGGGTGCGCTGATTTAATGTGGGAAGCTGTTCGTGTTCTCGCTTCTTTCGTTTGCCCAAGCTGTGTGTAATGGATGTGGTTGGCCTTGCTCTTTCTTAAGGCTAGAACTCCTTATTTCAGGCTAAAAATACATAGATGTGGAGAAGAGGAAGGAAGGAAGGCCCTGCTGGGGTGCTTAGCTAGGAACAGAGGGGCAACAGGAATATGTGAGAGACGTGACCGGTAGCTATCACACTGGCCAGTAGGGTAATCTTAGTCTTTGAACAGAGATGGAAAAGCTGTGATTTTGAAGGACTAATAAATCGACACTTTGGAACAGAGCAGTGTTAGATAAGCACAGATTATACAGTTATTACAGTAGCTTAATGGTAGGTGCTGTATTGTCTGTAGTGGTATATTTAAGGTGTAATATAGATAACTTGCTGTGTGGTTAATAATCATGTTTTTTTTGGTAAGGTTTTTGGGCTAAAATTTACTTTGTAAGTTTAGCTTTTGTGTTATTTAACAAGAAGAAGAAGAAACATACACTGATCAGTCATAACATAAAAATCACTGACCGGTGAAATGAATAATATTGATTATCTCTTTACAATGGCACCTGTCAAGAGATGGAATTTATAGGTAGCAACTGAACTGTCAGTTGTTGAAGTTGATGTGTTAAAAGCAGCAGAAGTGGTATAAGTATCTAAGCCATTTTTATTAAGGCATTTTTATTATTTTATTAACGTTCTGTTGTGCTGTGTGGGGTGTTACCGGTATGCAGCAGTTAGTGAGTTAGTACCTCCCAAAAATTGTCAAAGGAAGGATATTAGGTGAACCGGTGACTGGGTCGAAGGTGTCCAAAGTTTATTTTCGTGCATGGGGAGTGAGGGCTAATTTGTCTGGTATAATCCCACAGACGAGCAATTATAGCACAAATTGCTGAAAAAAGTTCAGACGGGCCATGAGGGAGAGTCAGAATGGAGGGTGTGCAATGCAGCTTGTTGTATATGGGACATGTGTAGCTACAGTGCCCATGCTGACTCCTACAATGGACGCATAAGCATCAGAATTGAAAGAAGGTGCCCTCGTCAGATGAACAAAGCGTGTGTCACTAACCTTAGGGAGAGATGACTCCAGGATGCACTATAGAAAGAAAGCGGCTCTCAGACGCAGTGGGGTGCTCTGGGCAAACCTTAGGTTCTGGCATTCTTGTGGGTGTTCCTTTTTGACATGTACCAGCAACCTAAACATTGTTGCAGACCAAATACACACCTTCATGTCAGTAGTATTCCTTAATTATAGTGGCCTTCTTCAGCAGGATAATGCACCCTGCCACATGACAAAATAGTTCAAGAATTGCATGAGTAACATGGAAAAGATTAAAGGTGTTTCCTTGCCCTCCAATTTCCCCAGATCTCAGTCTGATCCAGCATCTGTGGGATGTGCTGCATGAAGTAGTCCCATCAATGAAGGCCTCACATCACAATTGAAAGGATCTGCTGCTATAGTCTTTATGGCACATACCACATTGTGAGATCCATGCCTCGACAGGACAAGAGGGACCTACACAGTATTAGGCAGGTGGTTTTAATGTTATGGATGGTTGGTTTGTGTCTTCGTGTCTGTGACACTGTCATTGGTAGATGTTAAGCAGAGTATAAGGAATATGATGAACTGAGAAATCCCTGGACTCAACTCTTCCAGAGGAAGTGGGGAAAGAAAAACTGTTTATTTCTATGACAAACTGTGTGACCCCTCTAAAGCATGTGCAGGAAACTGCTGCCTGTGGAAATTCATAAATGATTTAACAACTATGCAAACCTCTCAAATAAAGGCAGTGTTCACTTTGTGCTACCCTTATCGATGTGTCCTCTTCAGCAACAGTGTGAAGCAGGGTACCAGATGTGTTGGAGGAAATATTTTGCATAAGTCCTAACACCAGGGGAACCCCCTCCTCCACTGTTCATTCATTGGTCTGACAAGTGTAACCTTAATCTAAAGTGTTGTTTAGGAGCTTTGTAGTGTCAGTGCCCTCAAAAAAATATTGGCACCCTTGTATAATGCATATGCTTTTGATCTTTCCTTCAAAAATATTCTTCAAAATTTAAACCTTTTATTTAAAGAAAAACACTTCTTGTATCTGTATGAGATGTTGCAGCTTTCTTTCCCTTATGTTTACCAGGGGTGCCAATATTTGTAGCAGACACTGTATATAGTCTTAAATGTTCTGAATAAAGTAGGTGTTCAGTGAATATTGGTGATTTTATTCTGTAGCTGTAGGTCATGCAGATCTGTAGTAGATTATTCTGTATGTTTTACATGAACGTTAGAACTTCTCCCACTGTTGCTTGAGAATTGCTCTTGCAACGGCATGCCGCCCATAGTGCCTGATGACCTAAAAAATGTATAGAGTTCCACCCAGAGGAGCAGTTCTTGTATGGGTCAGTCTGGTCATTGTTGGGAGACAACTCCCCCCAGCGATGGTGGGAAATTTGTGGACTGATTGAGAAGGCAGCACAGAGAAAGAGAGGGGAGATTGTGAGACCTGTCAGAGGAAGATAACAGAATTTCTGCAGTGTAGGTCTGACACAGTGTCCGCTTCTATGTCCTGGCAGATAACCAGAGAGAAAGTTTTCAAGCAGTTCTTCATTAATATAGGACGCCCCTTCTTCCTCCACCTCCAGCTTAAAGCTCTAGATAATGTGCTTTATTGATGGAAATGCTGGTGAAAAACAAACGGCCTCTGTGGCATTCAGCACAGGCATGAAGAGAAGTTAACATTTCACACTGTGCTCAGCCTATATTCACTGTTTTTTCCTCATAATTTATGAAATAAATATTTAATTAGACAAAGCTGATCCTAGATCAGCATACGTCATGCATCATGCCCCAGTTACAGGCTGATCTGGCACAGATGCAGAAGACATTAGTGTACATCTCCTTAGCCTCCAAGCTGCTGGTGCCTTACTTGCTCACTCATATCTCTCTGAAAATGAGACGATTGCTTGGGCATCTTGGGCAGCTTTTATTATTTTTTAATTTATCTGTTATTCTGTCGCTATCTAATTTTTAAATCTAGTTCCCAGCTGATTAGGTTTAAAGTCAGGGCCATAAGTACCCCATCTATTAGTAGCTTATGCTGAAATTTATATTTCTTAATTTTAGAGACTGTGGAACAGTGTGCTGTGGTCAGATAAGCACACGTTGAAGTCTGCTGTGGTCACATAAGCATACAGTGAAGTCTGCTGTGGTCAGATGAGCACACAGTGAAGTCTGCTGTGGTCAGATGAGCACATTTTGGCTTGTTTTCAGAAAGAAAAACAGGCTTCAGGTACTCTGGATTCAACTGCTGAAAACTACCATGCAGATTGCAAAAGCCAGCATCTGTGATGGTATGAGGGTGCATCAGTGCCCATGCATGGATGACTGCATTTATATGAAGATACCATTGATTCTGAGGCTTATATTAGGATTTTAGAGAGACGTATGTTGCCTAGAAGGTGGCTTCTCTTCCTAGAATCTTCATGTTTATTTTAGCAGGACAATGCCAGACCATGTTATAAGAGAGTGGCTTTGTAGACACACAGTGCATGTGTTTGACTGACCTGCTGCCAGTTTATTTTTCTATATTTCTATATCTTCATAAAGAGGAGATGCAGACAACGACCACCATGGACTGTTAAGCAGTGAGACATAAATGGACAAAATGATGACCAAATGGTGATGTAACACAATGATAAATATGCCTCTGTCCCAATTGTTTTCAGTGTGTTGCAGCCATCAAATTCTAATTTAGGGTATAGTTACAAAATACAATTTGTAGGTCGGTAAACCTAATCTTTTCTTTGTACTTTTGCCATTTGGGAAAATATTCCAATGTTTCTAGAAATTGGGTTTATATATACAAATGTTAAGTTGACGGCTACATTGTCAGCATGTATGCAAATGTCAGACAGATGATACACATGTCCTGCTTATTTAAATATTAAAATTAAAAAAAAAAAATTGGAAGTGCAAAGTACTTGTGTTTGTTCATAAAAAGATATTTAAAAACAAACTGCCGGCATCTGGTGGTTGTATCAAAACCCGCATATTGTTTGGTCACTAAGGTCTCATACATAAATGTACATAACTTAGCAGAGGCTTTGGATCTCACCACATTTTAGACTGCCAACCCTCTCTAAAGAAAAGATTGAGTGAAAAAAAGATTATGAATGAGCAATGTTGAATATATTCCAGACCATTTTTATGTTTCAGACTGAGCTATGTGCTCATAGCCACATGTCAGGCCAGAAAATTTTGAGGCACAGCAACATAATACTGTTTTTGACTCATCTCCCACAATCGACAGCACCATTGCACCAGATCAACACTAATGCTTAAATAGGTCTTCCACACTTGATGGCCTAGATAAATGTTTAGACATTATCCATGCAAACGCAAACAGCCTGCTTGTCTGTGCAGCTTTGCTGGGTTTTGAATACATTTTATGCATTCTTTTTCTTGACCAGTGAACTTGAGAATTCTCTCAGGCATTAATATTGTATGAGGTACATATGTACTTTGTGTCTAATGACTGATCGGGGAGAAGACAGACAGAGAAATGAAACCAACAAACTGTGTAAATGCTGTTTTTGTC
Organism: Arnoldichthys spilopterus; assembly: GCA_037974385.1. Classification (NCBI taxonomy): domain Eukaryota; kingdom Metazoa; phylum Chordata; class Actinopteri; order Characiformes; family Lepidarchidae; genus Arnoldichthys; species Arnoldichthys spilopterus. Next base: position 17,899,804 of record JBBPDA010000025.1, read on the forward strand.
TCATTCCTAGGTGGTGTTGGTGTTGGGTGATGCATCATTTGTACTGGTATCTGTGTCACACGTCATTAATTTTCAGTTTTGATCATGTTAGATGCCTTCAGCACATTCTAGAGACTTTTTGAGAGGAACTACCCACTATGGAGCTCTGCTGAGAACTATACACCTTCAAGGGTATTCAAGCCATAAGTAGGAATGCTCTAGTGATTTAAGCTGGCCAACGATTGGTACAGTGATCACATACAAGAAGAGGGCAGATCGAATGATGGGGTCAATGTTTCTTTTGTTGCATATAGGCTCAATAAAGCCTGGGCTTTACTGTTTGTCCATTTGTCTATATATTTTTTTCATTTTTAATGCTAAGGGCTGTTGTTTATATGGCTAACGTTTCCCACAGATAAAAAAGGCAGTTGCAATCATGGTCTTTTTGTCTGAATCAGTCACTGTAGTCTTGTGTCCCACTCATGGTTGCTCTTGTGCTAGGAGTACAAACACTACAGTAGAAGCTACAATGGTTCCTCAAAAATGTTCTAAAAACTATCATTATCAATTCTGCAGAAGCACAAAAAAAGGGAGAACTTCCTAAAGTTCTACAAACTATGAAAGTTATTTGTAATGAGCTATTGGAAATTTTGTGTTTGGATAATTTGTATATCTGACCATTTTCATTTGGGCTATATAATCTTTTTATGTGGAGTGTGAATATTACAGACCAAAAAAATAATTTAAAGGATATAAAAAGCATTTGTCTTTTATATCAAAGCTCTCAGTTTGTTTTAAAGATTGGAGCTCTAAGCTGAAGTAGAACCTCAAACTCAACCACACGCAAGCGCTCTGTGTGCAGCTGCAAAGCTCTTGTGGGTTGGTAAACTTTCTGTGCTGCTTGCTTAACTTTCTCATCAGTTTCTTAGCAGCAGCAGAAAGAAAAATGGTAACCCACTTTTTATGTCTTTTTTGTCAATTCTTAGTGATTAATCTAAAACTAATCTTTATTTAAAGGTTGCAACATGTTAAAGCCAAGAAACAAACTCAAGACGTCTAAACATTTAAGCTGGAGTTTCAGATAAATGATCAGAAAATGTAAGGAAAAAAACATATATTCTAATTATCGATTTTGTTACAATCATACTGATAAGTTTTCTTATGAACATCACTGATGCAAATGTAGATATCACCAAATACCAAGATTCCAGAACATTCAGTTTTATCAATCTTGCTCAGAACTACACTGGCTGGAGCAACACAGGAACTGCAGGCCAAGCACAGTTCACAGAGCCAGTCAATGGTGTATTGATCACAGAAAGAGTAGTTCAGACTTTCTAAAGCCTGTGGACAAATTATTGATATTCAGTTCAAACAGCAGCAATTCAACTTTGCAATCCACTTCCTCAAAATGCTCTGTAATTGGGAGCTAAATAATTAAGAGGTCTTAGAGTGTGGTGGTCGTAATCTCTCAGCCTTGTTTACTTTTGTGTTTTGAAGTATTTAAGGATTCTCAGCACTGAATATGTCTTGAGAGCTGAGTGCTGTTTTAATGGTGGCCCAGTCTCATAGCAGCTGGTGCTGTTGTCTCACACTCTACTAGAGAACGTTTGGGATGTGCTACAAGCTCAATAGTGTGGCCTGTCATACTTGTTCTTTCAATGGACATTAAAGAGGAAAACTCTGGTCCCCAGTGACTTCTAAAGATACTAAAGGTATAGTGTAGGACTTCTAGCCATCTACGCCTGTATTTGTATTGCTACATGCAAGCTAACACTGCTGTGCATTGAACTGACCATCATCATCAAAATACCCTATGCAAACCAGCAAGCTTTACTAAGTGTAGCACTTAAGGTATTGTGACTGTGTAGCCTACAGCTTGAGTGTATATTGGTTATATATTGTTGTTGAAGTTTAAAAGTATATATTAATGCAATTTCATACAAAGTGCACTTCAACGAAATGTGATCTCTGCATTTAAACCATCCACATGTGGAGCACCAGACAGACAAACAGCAGCAGTGTATCAGGATGGTACCTTGCTTAAGGTTAGAGAAGAGGGGAGAGTGAATGAACAGCACTTTCTTCTCCATCTGTATCTACATCTGAAGTTCTCTTGAGCAATCTCATTGGGCACTGTTGCTGTGTGACTGCCCACTGCTCTGGGTGAGCATGCTCACTGCCTACTAGTGTGTGTATGTGTGTGTGCTAACTGCTTACAACCCGTGTGCTTGCGTGTGTGCAATGCACATACTAATTTCCCTTAGGGATTAAGTATCTTAAGTCTAAAGAAAGAAATCTGTTGTGTATGTATGTGTGTATACTTTCTCACACTCAAACACAAAAACCCCACACATGCAAGTGATATCGCTGGCTTTTCGTGACATTCGCTCAGTACCTACACATAGATGTAAAGGGGTTAAGAGAGAAACCGGGAAATACAGAGAGAGAGAGAAAGGGGGTGGGAGGAAGAGTGTCACGGCAGTGCGCACAGCAATTTAAATTTTAATTGCCTATATTTATCTTCCCTGTGCAGTGTGACGGGCTGATAACTGGTCCTGATAACACTGAAACTCTTGTTTGTGAAGCACTGCCACCAGCCTGATATGTGAACACCAAGAGGGAGGGAGAGCGGAAGGCATTTACTGTTACAATATCATCTCCCACACAATCCTACCAGATCCATTCCTGTACCTCCCACCTCAGAAAGAAACGTGTTGAGAGATTTAACTTTCATCTCTACACAAGTTTAGGCATCTTATGTTGCAAAAACATATCTTGAATACTTGAAAACATACTAAAAAACATGTTTTTTTTGGTAAAGTGACATGATTCACTTTAAAACAGAAGTCTTACAGGTTAATCTAGCAAACACAATTGTTTTATTCTGCTCTGTCTTTCTACAGCAGACTAGTTAAAGCTCTTGTGTAGACAGCTGCAGGCAGTTAAAGCCTAACTTGAATATTGAGTTGTCCATATTTGAGTCCAGACTCTGTCATACCACACTTCGCAGCTCTGGTCTGCTTCAACTGATAGCCTTTGCTTATTTTTTCCAAGGAAACTGTCAAAGTAAAGGCAGAAATGGCTGCCTCTCTTTTTTGCCCTACATCCTCTTCTTGCTGCAGATTTTCTTTAATTAAAGATTAAAGCCTCCAAGTTTTAAAATGTTCCAAATGCATGTCGCCTTGGTTGACTTTGCCTTTCAAGTAAAGGATACTGAGCTAATATTTTAATCATCAACTGCTTCCCTCACTCACCATCTGTGTGTATGTGTGTGTGACTGCACATGCCTGTTTGTATGTGTGTGAGTGCTATGAAAGGATGGAACTGCAGTGAGCTGAAATGAACATGCTGCAGTCTGTGTCACAGGGCACAAACTTCATCATTAACTCGTCTTCCCTTATTTTTTCCACATCTTTGTCACTTTCACTCTTCTTTTACTTACTGTCTCTTCCATCCCCCCTCCCCCCCACACACCCAACTCTTCTTATTTATCTCCCTGTATCTGTTTTGTGGGCAGTCAGGATAATCCAGGTTAAAGGCCTTTTGCGGCCGTGGCCTTGTGGTTTCTGTCAGTGTTACAGTCGGGAATTTTAACACCGCTTTAATGAGAAATCACAAACCATGTGTTCTCTTCAGACAGCATACAACTATGTTTTGAAACGAGTTAATTGAATAGTGTGCTTTGGGGATGCGAGTTGGAATTTCATTATTGAAATATTTCTTGGTGGGAAAGCACTGATCTTTCCATCAGCAGCTGTGCATTTATCTATGACTGGATTGGATTCTTGCTTATTAATTCCTGGACTAATCAGTTCAGTACACACCAGAATGTCTGATGATGCTGATGAATGTTAACAAAGAACCTCATTCTTTACTCCTTTCTCATATTTTGTTTCATATGCTGCAAGAATAACAATGAATGTAGAAAAATGTTGTTAATTAACCACTACAATGAGAACCTAACTATCTGTTATTGGTGTTAAATGAAGCATGGTAGGGAGGCAGGATCCCTAACAAAACCAGAGTGCTGCATCAATTATCTTTCCTGTGAGCTCCTGCGAAGTAGGGCCATGGAGAGGGAACTGATACTTAATGCCAAAAAGCTTCCTCATGCTGCTCATGATTCGTGTTTTATTTCCATGCTTAATTTGCTGTGTAACAGTGGGGTGGCTTTGTGTGGTAGTTCCATGATGATTTAGATTGCTGCAAGTTATGAACAGTTTGAGAGTGAGAGAGAGAGAAATGTAACCCACCTGCCATGCTCTAATTGGATAGTAATGTCATCCCTTGGCTAATTAGCAGAATTGTTTTGATATTTACATTTACATCCCTGTTTGGCCCCATCTTATAGCATTGCCTCTAAAAGAGCAGCTTCCTTCTGACCAACATGTCATGCAGACCTTTTTAGATAGATAAATAGGTAGGTAGGTAGGTAGGTAGGTAGATGACAGATATTATATATATAAATGTGTGTGTGTGTGTGTGTGTGTGTGTATATATGACAATTCAAGATGTTTATTTGTTACATACATGGTTATGCTAGTATCATGTAATGTAATGTACAACACTGCAATGTCAGATAGAAAAATAGATAAAATAGGAAGAGGAAAAAAAGAAAAGAGAATAAAAAATATGATATATGATAAATCTGACAATTAACAGGTTATACACACAATAAACAATATATACACAAGTGAATCAACATGTAACCACTGCTCAGCAAATATTATTTGGCTAGGTCTATTTTTCTGCAAACATATTACCTAAAACGATCAGATTTTTAAAATCAGAAAAGTCATAAAAGTAATTAAACAAATAATGATTCAATAATACATATCTGTAAGTGGCAAAAGTATTGAATCTGTAGGTAAAGGTGAAATTAGAGTCAGATGCTGTCATTCAGTATCATAACAATTAGGCATTAGTGGGCACAACATCCGTGTGCCTGGCAGGGTTGCAAGGAGAAAGTCACTGCTCTCTCCAAAAAAATATTTTAAATTATGCCCATCTACAGTTTTCTTAAGATCATGTGCTTAAGATTAAGTCAACAGGCTATTGGATATGTTTGTGGACAGATGAGACCAACATAGTTTGGTTTAAATGAAATCCTCAATGTTTGGTGAAAGGAAAGCTGCATTCCAGCATAAGAACATGATCTTATATGTGAAGTATGGTAATAGTGATGATAGTATCATGTTTAGGCATGCTGAACTTGTTATACCAGTGAAAAAGATTCACATTCCTTTATCACTTTTAGGTAATGTTGATGTTTAAGTCATATATTTTTTAGAAATATTGAAATGGTACACAGACTTTCAAGCACCACTGTATTTGGAAACAATCTTTTTTTTCAAGCTTTGCTGCGTGCCCAATCTTGGATGTAGGATTGTAATGCTTGACCTATTTGCTCAGTGTCACAGCAGTGTAAAAAAATGTTTTTTAGAATTTGCGTCTCTCTCTTACTGCATTGTTCTTCATATTGTGTTGTTTATACAGTGAAGTAGGCCTACGGCCAAACAACTTTTGACTTAAATGGCAATAAAAACTTGTAAAGAAGTTTATTAGATCAGGACAACAAAATATTATTATAATAAGAATATTAGTGTAATTGATTATTTTTAGGTTGTGTTAATTATCAGAAACAAAATCGTGTTTATTGGCCAAGTATGTGAGCGAACACATACAAGGAGTTTGTTTCCTGCCGATGGTGTCTCTCAAGTACAACATTATAAAAACACAGTAGTAAAAAACACAATGCAACAAAATATAAATGACACAATGAACAATATATTGAGCAATATAATAAACAATATATACAATCTAATGTATAAATATGGTATTTTAAATGATCTAGATTCTGACAATTACACGCAAATATGACTTTAATGTAACTGGAGCATATTGGACACTAGGATGCATCTAGAAGTAAAATAGTGAAATGTATTGCAAAAGAGGAAAATGGAGCTGCTATGCGTGTCTCCCATTTTCTGTGGTACCTGTTGCCAGCAGTTGGCAGTTGATTAGTTATATTACCTGTAAAGGAGCAGTATTCACTTCATTGTCCTTGTTTGCCACTTCAGGAGCTCTTATGAACTATTATGGAGATCTTGTCTTTCTTATTGCTACAAATGTGTTCATAGCTAATGCCTTCCTGCTTGACACTTGTTTCTGAGAAGAAATAATTACATTCAAATTTTGTGTACTGATTTGTTGATGAAGAAAGTGCTTCCATGCCATTCACACTCTCTCAGGAATGACTGATTGATGACATCCTACCCACTGCCATCACTCTTCCAAGGAGCCGACTCAATTATTGCAGCTGGTTATTGACATTATTATGCCACCATGCTGTGCTGCCTGGCTTGCCTCTTCCAGAAGCAGATGAGCAGGACTTCTACATTTCTTTTGAAATGACCTGAAGCTTCCGAATCATGGTCCTGGTGAAAATCGCTTCTTGTATTATTCATGTTGTCTAAATGTCAGGACACATCAGAGAATTCATCCTGCACCCATGTCAACTGAGCATGCCAGACTGAACTGCTTATTTGTGTGCACTGTAGGGCTGCACTTAACAGAAAATAATTGTATTGAATAGATGAAGTTGTCGCTAGAAACATTATGAGGCTTAGCAGAATTTCCCAGTAACAAGCATACCCAGGTCTGCGTTGTTGCAGCCATGGTGAGGGCATTTCTAAAAGGGTTTCAGGGTGGTTGGGATCTTATGGGTGTGGTAATTATGCTATTTGGTAGACTTGGCTGTAGCTGATCGAGCTGCACAGATTGAGATCTTTATCCACAGCTTATTTTCCTACAAACATTCTGTGAGTCAGCAAGATGGCTGCTTTGATAGAACTAAATGGGCTATTTGTCTTCTGTGTGATCTCTCCTCCTTACTGCCTAGAGCGGAGAGAAATATGGAAATTCCGTTCACTTTGTTCTGAGTGGGAAGTGAAGCAGTTTTTTTTCATCTCGTTGCTGTGAAGATAAGGGACTGATGTGCCTTTGCCACTCTTCAATCACTGTCAAGTGCCAGCAGATATGCCATGTGAGGTGCAGGCAGGTGTTATGTCACTAGACCGGGTATTGTACAGCTGTTTTGAAATGTTTCTCTGTGCCATGTCTGTGCTTGGTGTGACACACTGGAATGCTTCAAAATTCAGTCAGGCCTGCATTCTTACATTTCTTCTCTTCTAGTCAGATGCTTGCACCAGACACAATAGAGCTGAGTTTGCCAAAATTGGCAGCTTATTTATAGACTCTCCTGGGTTGTTCCCACATTTGAATAAGTAAAACAGGCCAATTTTGAGACAAGCTCAAGCAAGATCTCCTCCCTAGTGCTTTTATTGTATTTAGCATGTACAGAACTGCATGCTTATCATTTAAAGGGACATGAATGTGGAGAAATACATACAATGCAGCATGTCTTCATACTAAAACGATAGCTTCCATATATAAGTGCATATTTAAAGACCACATTAAAACTGTTAAGCAGTTGTAATAGAACACGATTAACTCAGAGATTTGGGATAATCTTTCAGTACACACTGATAAAATATGCTATTATACACCAGCTAACATTATTGTCATGAAGTATGCGTAATCCACGTCCAAACATTTTATTATCAGTCACTGTTCAAATACTTCATGCGCCCAAGAGCCCACCATAGCTCTGAACTTTGGGGAAAAGAAGAGGCATTTGCAGTGAGTGGCCTTACATTGATATCAGCTGGTCAGAGGACAGAAAATCAGTGCTCATGTGGTGAGGATGTAAGTATTAATTCTCAGAGTGTGGCAACATGTCTTAACTTATCCAGTGAGTATTTTTTATGGACAGGATTTTACTGTATGACCTGTAATTGTGCCTGTCTCAGCCAATGGGACAATGAAGTCACTTCATGGTTAGGAAGTGGTAAGTTCATTTGGCTTGTCTGGACTAGTAAGTGAAGTGAAGCAACAATGATTTGCTTGCTTTTTTTCCTCCTTTCATGAGGAGAGACAGCCTTCAGTAGACTGTCTTCTCAGTTGTTTGCCAGCGGGTTGGTTTTCACAGATTTAATATGGCACAAAGGTTAAGGGTTTAATGAGCTGGACACTTTTTGCCAATGACCTCAGCTAACCTCAACTTTGTGACACCCAAATACAAATTTAACAGCTAAGTTTTCAGGCAACATAAAAAAAATCACTTCACAAATCCTTTGTGTCATGATTAGTCCTGGGCACCAAAGTTCAGCTATCAAATGACAGTGGCCAAATCACAGTGGGCATTGAAACCTGTCAAATATTGCCTTAAACTACTAGCTGGCAAGTCTGGTAATACATCAAACACAGTGAAATGTATGACAATGTGTTATAAGTTAAAACTGCAATGTTTTCTCACTCCCTTCAGTACTCTTCTTATCATCTCACGCCAAATGATCCACAGCTTTTTACGTTTGCAAGATACAAAGCAGATATGTTCTCTGAACTTGACAGACATATGATTTACCACAGAATGTCACTCAAAACAATTTGAAAAGAACCACTGTGGGGAATTTTAAGATCTTTAACCTTACTTACAACCACACTTCCAAGCCTGCTTATTTTGGAAATGTTCTGGTAAGAGCTGAGCATTTCTGCTTTGCAATACACATTGATAATGATTTTGAGAAAACCCTATTTTGCCAAAATGTAAATGTTTTAAGTGTGTGACAAATAGTGCTGAGCAATATGGCAGTATTTATTATCATTACAAATTATGTAGCAATGCACTGATGTGGACTTTGTAGACTAATGCAGATGTTTTTATTTTACATATCTGCCGATGCTGATATTGACATCAGTACAAAAGAAAATTTAAAATGCAGAAATCGACACTAAATCTATGCGGGTTAGCAAAATATTCTCTCATATCACTTATATTTATTTTTTAAAGCTTTTGGGGATGTAAAATGAAAAAAATATCAGCATTTTACCATGGTACTTCACCTAAATATTATTTTTATTTTGCAATATTAAATATTGGTTTGAAACATTGTCTAAATATGAACATCTCTCCCATGTTATTTCTGTTATTTACAGATCGTTGTTTAGCTTCTGCCTGTTCTTCTGAAGAGTCGGTTCAGGTCTGATCTCCATGGGGAGCTGGTTCCAGCAGTGGGCAGCATAATGTCTAAATGAAATTTCACCCTGTTTAGCCATAGCTCTGGCACCACTAGCTGACCAGCTCCAGCTGATCTAAAACAACATCCAGATATTCATCAAACATTACAGATTAATATGTTTTGGATTTTATTGGAAGCCAGTGTAAGTACCTGAAGACTGGAGAATGTGCTCTCTTTTCTTGGTTCTTGTAAGAATTCTAGCAGCAGCATTTTCAATGACTGTAGCAGGCTATTTGGGGATGCCAGTGAGAAAAGCATTGGCAATAATTGACCCTGCAGAATATAAAGGCATGAATGAGTTTCTCCATTAAGAACACCAAATAAATGTTATGTTTCTTTAATATAAGGATATAATTAGTCTTAAATGGGTTTAATGCTGTGCAGTGTGTGAAACACTGACAAAAAAATCCAATATATATATTTTTAATACATATTTTTTAAAATGTGGCACCAGTTGTACATGTTTATTTACTAACATATCAAAAAATAAATATTGTGTATTGTAACATTTCTTAAAGAAATTAACTTTTAAATCACAAAATCTTTCTTTTTGTCTCCTGACAAAGTCAAAGGGACAACAGCTTGTGATGTGATGCCTTTGTCACTTCATGGTTGTGGTTTAACTTCCACTCAGAGTATATTCACATACTGTATGTCCGTGTATTTACATGGCTTTAGTCTTTTTTTCTTTCTTTCTTTTTTTTTCTTTTCTTTTTTTTTTTTTAATCTGAAGCTTATGTTTGTCTGATGGGCACTACTCCACTCTGGGTTATTTTAGTATCTCTGACCAGAGTTTTTTTTTTTTCTCTATTCTCCTTTCGCCATCTGCTTTGAAATTAATGGCCATCATGTTGGAAACTAGGCTTAATCCAGAGTGACAGCTTTTCTTTTTCTCTTCTTTCTAAAGATACACATATATACTGTAAGCTGTGCCCTGCAGGAACTGCACATTAAAGCTATATTCACATACCCCACCCATGGACTCTGTACGCTGTAAATGTTAACATCAGCCAAGGAAGATCAACAGTAATGATGTTTTGGTTATGAATGCTTATGTGTTGCGAGTGTACAGTTAGCATGTTTTGATGCTGTGTCATGTGTCTTGTCTTGCGCTAGCTTTTCGGTGTCAGGGCGTGTCTGCTTTAAATCCGAACATGTAGAGCATGACAAAGGGGATCGGCGTGTGCATCTTTAGGCTGCTTTCATACACAGCATTTGCACTTCATTTTAACAGCTGCATCTCTGACAGCTCTGGAGATCATTTCTATTCCTCGCCCCCATCGTGCCCTGCTATCACAGCCCTGCCAGATAAAAGCGGTCCCTTTTAGTCTGGCTGCTAGTCTTAATTGAGCTGGGGTGTCAGAGGGGTTAGGGACACCCCCATTCTCTACGTCTCTAGACACTGCAAGCACACATGCAAAGACATCATTTTTTCTTCTGATGTTCTTCTGGTATATTCTCTTTCACCGTCTGGCTGCCTGGCTGCATGGCTACGTTTCTGAATCTCATTCATAATAAGGCCTGTAGCTACAGAATAGCGATCGCTAGCTGGAGCAGGCCCTCTCCCACCACCCCCTCACCGTTCCATCCTTCTCCTGCCTTCCTCTGGAGAGACCAGTGATTGGGGGCACTTTTTGATCCTGCCTGCTCATGTTCTCGTTCGTCATATCTGCCTGACAAAGCTCTCCCTCCTTTTGGCTACTCAGTAAGAGATGAGCTCCTTCTGGCATGTTTTTGCTCCCGACGTCTTCAGCGTTCTTTGATAGAACAGAAGGGATTCAGATTTAAGGAAAGTTAATTCTATTACACCGCAGGATAGATTAAAAAAGGGCAAATGCTAAGGTTTGAGGTGCAAAAAAATTGTTTGTTTATTTGATTCGATGTTGTCACACAACGAAGATAAGCCTGCCCTGACCAGGGTTGCCTGAGTCTTTCAGCCTGCTGTGCTCTCTCTCGCTGTACCAGTTGCTTTGATCTCCGGTCATTAATTCCAGCAGGCATTGCCAAAAAGCACTCTGATGAAATCTCTCTAAAAGTGTAAACAGGAAGTGTGCACCATGAGCATTGCTGTTAGACTGGGGACCACATGCTCATGAAATGAGGGGAAAAAAAACAAATCATGTTGCATATAATAGGATGTGAGATCTGTCGACCTTTATAACCAGCATATTGGAGTGTAAATTAGGTTTTGGCATTAATTAGAAACGCCTAAGTGAAGATGGTCTTTGGCTAAGTGGGCTAAGTAGCCATTCTTTTAAAAGTCTTCAGGGTGATCCTGAGTGACTCAGCTCAGAAAAGTTCCTCAGCAAACTTTGTACTGCTAACACTGCTAAAAGAGGCCACCCACACAACTGCCTAAGCTCCAAATGAAATGGGAGTATTAATAGTATGCCAAGCACTTCTAAATTCAGACCTTATCTCCACAACGCCTAATTATTACTGTATAAAATGGATTTAGTTTAGCCATGACTTAAAGACTTCTCTGCCAACACTGTTTAATAGTGCATGTTTTTGTTTGGTCCAGTAAAAAGGCATTGAGAATTCAAGCATACTTACAGAAAAGCAAAATATATTTGACAGCACTTTGAGTCAGGTTACCTGCTTTTGCTTCATTCAAACGTATTGTTTATTCATTTTATTGCTGTTTTTATTGCAACTTACTATTTTATTATATTCATTATGTAGAATCAGCACACAGGTAGACCATACGGGGGCTTCAGTTCCTACCATTTTGCCCTCAGAGTGTAATCCGTGTGTATAATAATTGTGTTTATGGCCTTTTTTTTTTAAATAGTTAAATAGTTAAAAATCCATCAAGACATTGTTTATGCTTGCCCCAGGAATAGAGACTTTTGGAAGGAAAATGCAGATGATGCTTTTTTGGGAAAGGTTACCTTTTCTGTAGAAAAGATGTTTCCTTTGACCAAGCAAGCAAGTGGTATTAAAGGGTGCTACTGACTTGCTGAACCAAGTTCTTGGCATTGTAGAAGCAGGGATTCATGCCAGGCAGCTGTCTTAATTCCTTATTTCACATGCTGTCACAGTCAGTGTCTTGGAAGGCAGTATTGTGAAGAAGGTACTTGTGACTGAATTGTGTTTAAGTTTAATGTGGACATGACTAGGGGTCTTCTTGTCTCAGAATACTGCCTAAGTAGGGTTTTAACCCACTCATTTGTAGTTATTAGATAGCATATTTTGATAATGTTACAGCCTTGTATGCTGAAGATCCATATCCCTATTTAACACTTATACTCATTTTTCTTAACTGCCTTGAAGAAAAAACTAATTACACTATGTGACAGAGTTCTGTTTTATTTTTGTTTCTGTGTACAAAGTATGTTTTCCCAAACATGCTAATGTCTAAACTAAATGTCTAAACTAAATAAAAAATGTCTTGTTCCACAAAAACTTTGCTTCTGTGGTCAGGACAATGACATTTTAAAATTGATCTGTTTTCAACAAAATTCTTATTTCACACTAAGTCATTGTGAACACACTCAAGCACCACAACGAAATGTGACCTCTGCATTTAACCCATCACACGTGCAGCAGTGGGCAGTCACCAACAGCTCCCGGGGAGCCGTGCAGTGGGACGGTACCTTGCTCAAGGGTACCTCAGTAGTGCCCGGGCTGGGACTCGAACCTGCAGCCTTCAGGTCCCAAAGGCAGATTCCTAACCACTAGGCCACCAGTGCCCAATGCTACGTAGACATCCAGAATATTCTGGAACTGTGAGAACTGTTCAAACGATTGTAGAATTTCCCCGAATTTTCTAGAACTTTCTGGGACTGTCCAGAAAATGTGCCTGTTTTGCCACTATAAATAGGAATCTTTTGTGGGCTTTGCTCATTTAATCAAAGTTTGTGATAAATAGAGCCATTTTTACATAGGCGTTAAACATAAGCAGATTGAATATGGCACTTAGAAGCCAAAAAACAACACTGCAACATCCCAACAGCAGTAATATACCAGCCATAGTATGTGCACCACATACTCAGATTTTTAGAACTGACTTACAAAGTCCAGCATTCATCTTGGCCTCACCTGTAGAGTGGCTGCTGCTCATTAGATAGGATAATTGTTATCTTCAGCGATTGAGTTATTATTTATCAGGGCTATGAAGGTGATTATTTAAATGGTGCTTTGCATGTAGGCTGTAGAGTCAAATGAGTAATTAAGGGGCCGTTTTCCATGGTAATGACATTAGCTATCTCTGAGGTAATCACAGAGAGAATAGCAGAGTACTAACAGCTGCATTCTTCAGCACGCACTTGCATGAGCATTGTGACAAAACATAACCTTCCTTTACTCCCTGTTCACAAATACTCAGTTTGTGTGTCAGTAATCAACACTGCACCTTTGTTCCATGTTGCATCGTGTGTTTTATGTAATATGAAGTAAACATACATAAACTGATTTTGTTCTGAAGTCAGACTTGCCTTGTTCTTTTAATGCTATTACACTCTACTCACTTTATCACTAGTTTTTAATATTTTGCTGCTGTTGATCTGTAGGGGGTGTCTTATATGTGCCTTATAACACATGAGTCTAATTACCAATGCTCAGAGAGAAATGCCTCTTCTTTGGCTTTGAAGGCATAGCTAAATGCAGCAAGGCAAACACACTGAGCAAATATTTATGGGCAGTTTAGTGCTGTAAAGCATGTAGTGATTTGCATGGCAGGATCAAATAAATGCTGTTAATGGTACAGTTGTAATCCTCTGCGTTGTTTTTCAAACCACAGCGCATTTATTTATCCAGTAAACAGCAAGCAGCGAAGATTAGTGGCTGGCAGTTCTCCTGTGGGCCTACGGCAGGTCTTTGCAGGCCCTGGAGGAGGGAGGAGGGATGGAGTGGTGAGGGAGTTGAGGCTGAAATCTAAAACAGGAAGTCAGTCAGCGCTCTGAGCCATGACTGTGAAGGGAGACGCGCAGAAAAAGATGGATGTAGCTCTCGGCTCCCCTGGCTTGCTGTCATAAATAACCTGCCCATTGATCCGCTGTAGTCTCTTGTTTTCTGCAGCCCCCCTCTCCACATTCATCAGACCAAGAGCTGATGTGTTTGCCTGCTGCTTTTAGCTGCCGATTACTCAGCTACCCCACCTTCACCTCCCCACGATCCGTCACCAAGCGCGCAAAATGGGGCTCATTATGCTGGTTGGAAGTAATTCTGAGGTCATCTAGACCTGCATGGACTCACTGTCATATGGAGCATCCTCTGGCTGATGCATACAAAAGCCATGATGCGCATGACTTTCTCAATCTCAGGAGTACATAGTAAACATGAAATATAAATGCATATTTTCATAATTGTCATTAATTACATCAAAGTGTGTTGGTCAGAACTTGTAAAACAGCAAGCAACTGCATGACTGAAAAAGACAGACTTAAACACATTATAATGACTCTATAAACAACAACCAGTGTACAACTGCATCACAGCAAGCAGCTCACTAATTGTCGCTGGTTCATTTGATCCATTCTAACCTGTTTGCAAACTTCAGAAAAACTAATTACCAGGAGTGTAAGGGTTCACTCTATACCACTTTCCCTTTGCCATGAGTTTCTGAGTCATTCTTTGGTTTGTTTCTCCTTTCTCAGAAAAATATTGCCAACTTGAAGCTTCAGATTTTTTGCACTTTTACAAAATCATTTTTAATGTGAGGTGAAAATCTAGCCGTATGCACTGCATCAACAGTGTTTCTTTCATTATCAGTGTCAAACAGCTCCTTCCAGTTGCTCATTATGCTTTATAAATTGGTTGTGTTTAGGGAAAATCAATTTTCCATGTATGAGTCACATCTGACTGAAACAAAGGGACATTAAATGCAGTCTGCTTAAAACATTTCCCACATTTAATTCATCGAAATCTACAATTTGAAATTGGCATAGCTATGGACCTGTATAGGGCAGTGGAGGCCTAGTGGTTATGAAGGTTGCAGGTTCAAGTCCTGCCTGGGCACTACGAAGGTACGTTTGAGCAAGGCACCGTCCCGCTACACTGCTCCCTGGGCACTGTGGATAGCTGCCCGCTGCTCCAAGTGTGCCTGTGTGATGGGTTAAATGCAAAGGTCACATTTCGTTGTGGAGCTTGAGTGTGTTCACAATGAAAAATAATCGCTTTCACTTTCATGAGGTATGTACCTACCAAATCCAGATTCACAGTGTTGTTGCTAGATAGAGAATGGAAAGGGTAGAGGTCTTTAGCTAGGAGGAGGCTCGTCAGTGACTAAAATGCAAGCTAAATGTGGAACAGAGCTGTTGAGGTCAGTAGGACACGGGCCCGGTCGAGTGCCTGATGACTACATCATGGGAATATGAGGGGAGTGAATCTCCTGCTGTTTAGGACGGAGACCTAGCAACTACAGAGCAAGCAACTACATGCCAAAACAGAAAACAGCAATCCAAAAAAAAAGTGTTCACTTGCACTTTTTTGCCTTTCTTAAGAACCCCATATGCAATGCAGAGATTTATGACTTGTAGATTTAAAGCACTGTCAGGTTTTGAGGGTCAGCAAAAAAAAGTTAGGTCAGATAAAGCTAAAGTGGTAATGAAAGCTTTCAACTCCCCCTTGTTTTTATTCTGCCTCTTTTAGGAAATGTCTGATTACTGTAGGCCTTCATTCACATTGCACTAACTAGGCTTCATCTGAAGTGATATTGTGCAGCACTTGTGCCAAAGAGAACATGCTATTTACTCTTTGTCATTAACAAGGACTTGATCAGTTTGCTACTGCAGGGACACATGGTGCACATGTTGAAAATAGCCATAGTCAGTGAGCTAGCTATGGCCAGTTCAAGTCTGGCAGAGCTATCAGAGTGTGAAATCCCAGGACTTTATAGCCATTGCCTCTTTCCATTATCCTTGAGAGCTTAGCCTTTGTTCCCAAGCGCAGGGATCTTCTGGTTCAATTGACAGAGTACCTCTAAGACATGTCTTCTTGGTCACAAAGCCTTTTTCTCTTTCTTTCTCTCTCTTTGTGCCCCCTACACAGAGACACATGTGTACACGCACACACACACTTCTCTCTGAGAGGTTGTTTTTCATAGTCCTTGCGTGCACTGGTACTTGAACAGGTTTACTATATAACATCTCTGGACTATGGACTGTAATTGGTTGCATTCAGTGGATACAGTCATATTTTCTCTCTTCAGACCAACTCTAAGGCTAGTTTTTCAACATAGAGCCAGTAGTCAAAGCAAGCAACCCCAAATAGGACTCATAATGGGAATTAATACTGACTGAATTCACTATAGCATCAAAAAATTCCATGTCATTCAGTGTCAAAGTTTATTTTATCAACTGCTTGTTCTTATGAAACATCAGCTAATTTGGTATTCATAGCTCCCCTTGTGGAGATTATCCAGCCTGCTAGGAAGGAAAAGGGGAATGAGGAAGGGACTTTTTTATATCCTGTTTGGATTTAGTCCTTTGTCAATAAACAGCCCCAACTGTATGTTGCAGCGTGTCTAGTTATAAACACAAGCAGTGTTATTTATGCATTAAGATGACTCTGTTCTTTACTGATATTTATATTAGCCTTGAGTTGAATCGTTCTGATTGTAAGACAGACAGATGGTTTTCCTATAGGGCACTTTGCATTTGATTCGATAACTACACGGAGGGCTCACTGCGATGTGTTCGACTTTTGGATAATGCTATCAGATTAGCATATTGCATAGCAGCATGCATTATTCATTCTGTGTCTGCCTCCCCAATTAGACAAAGTGGAGCCTTTCTCTAGAGAAGGTTTAACATCTGTGCGACCCGGAAATCTTTGAGGAGATTTGGGCTAATCAGCCCAGAGGCATTTGAAGGCCCTTGGAATTAGCGGGATCTCGTGAGCATGGAGTACATCTGTGCGTGTTTGTTTGGTTCTGTGTGTGTGTGTGTGTGTGTGTGTGTGTGTGTGTGCGTGTGTGGGTGCACACCCTGGTCCATCCAGAATGCAATTGTCCTCTGGGGAAAAGTTGCTGTGTTGAACAGGAGGATCAGAGGGAGACGGTGCCCTGACAAAATGCCACTGCCATGTCTCACAGCAGGTGGTGCCCCATCTTAGAGAGACAAACATACACATTCAGACACAACTCCACTCTTTCAGGTACTGGCTTTTCAAAATCTTTTGTAGTTTTTCTTGTTGTCAGTATGGTTTTACATATTCTACATGAAGTGTCATAACCCAAGTCTGTCTGTGTCTGCTTTTGCCGAAAGCCACGCCAGCTTTTGTGTGGTTTGTTGTTTTGATGGGGGTTGAGTGAGTGCACGCGTCTTCTCCGCCTTTTCTTCCTGCCTCTCGGGAGGCATGTAGCGAATCAGTCCCGAGATATGGCAGCGTAACCTCAGGTGCTTGCCTTGCTCTGACAAATGATTCACCCACTGATTCATTGTCTGTCTGTCCGCCTTTCTGACTGGTTTGGAGTCTCGTGTCTGTCTGCACGACACGTTTGAAGTGTTTGAGTGTCAGACTGTTTGACTGTTTGACTCTTTTAAGAGTGGTTCACTGACTGGGTTAAAGCTCAGTCCAGAAGCACTGACTGCTTCTCTTCCTCTGACCTGCTTTACTTTTACTTTTCATCCATCTCAGACACAACAACCTTCCCTAAGGACTCCACACTCTCTCCTACCTTTTTTCTTCTTCTCTGTTCTGTTCTGTTCCTTTCCTTTTTTTCAACGCTCCCTCCCCCTTTCTCCCACTGTTTTTTATTTTTTGTCAGTTTTGGTTTATTAGGAGATGCTCTCAGGGTTTATTTGTAAACTCCCTATTAAAATCAGAAGGGAAGCAGTGCCTGTGAGGTCGGTGTACCTCCAGAGGAGAAAGGTAATGCATAATTCTTTGTGTGAGCATGGCGCTGCCACAGGATAGACTGTCAGTGGATGGCAGCTCTTTTACCTGTTTTTTTTTTCCCTCTACTGTTTAACCATGCCTTTTCCCCTACATATCTGCTGGTTTCCTTTTTGCTTTTTCTCTGAGTTGGTTGTTTTTTTGTTGAAAAAGGCAGAAAGGAGCTTTTTGCCAGGATTGCAGCTTGTGTGGAACATGCAGGCCCATATCTTTATATAGTCTTTATTGCAGGTTCTATAAAAAGAAAAGGACACACAAATCTTCATCCAAAGTCTGGGATTTACTTAAATTCATTATGTGTTAAAGAACAGCTCACCACGTTTAGTTCCTTTAGGCCATAAAGGGAACCAACTGCCTGCCTGCATCAGTGGCCCACTATATGTTTCTGGTCTATTTGCTTTTTTTTATTTGACAATGGAGTAGCCTCATGCTTTGCCTTTGCTTTTAATTACAATTAACAACCCAGTTTGCTCCATTATGTAATGTGACTCTCTTGCAAGCAATTACATCTACCCTTTCATTGAGTATTTGGATAATGACAAAGCGTAAATTCTACAAACAACAAGTAAATACTGATGGTTCATAAGGTCACCGTTCAGAACCATATAAAGCAGGAAATTATTCTCAAAGCTCCTGCTCACAAAAAAAACCTCTCAACCATTCTACTGAAATTAAATTTGAAATTAAACTAATATTTGGGAATAAATTATGTTGACAGGCATTTTATTTTTATGTTGTCAGCATAACTTGCAAAAACCGGCACAAAAGGTTCTCCATCTGTGCGTTACCTTCCCAGGTTGACAATGATGTATGTGACATCAAAAGATGTTGTATACAGTAGAGTCAGTACCTCAGGAATGCTTCCTGATAAACAATTCTTGTTTTTTGCCCAGAAGGGGAGCGTTGTGCTGCTCCAGTGAAGGCTCTCACTCTGATTCCTTTTTGGAGGCTTTGTAATCTAGCCTTGAGCTCCACCTCATTAGCATAGTTGTTAACCGTCCACTGGTAATCCTTCAATGTTGTGGGTTTAGTCTGTTGGCCAATCTGAGGCTATGTTTATGACTGGGTGTGTGTGCTTCATCTCTAAACTCAATCCCAATGCACAGTGGAATAACATTATGAGATTGACTTCAATGCTTTACCTAGAGATCTATACTATTAGGGCAGCACCTGAAATAGCAAATGCAAATATGTCTGAGTTTGATCAAGACCTGAACTGCAGTAAGAAACACAGAGTTATTTATTTTTATATAATTTTGTTGTACAGTGCTAAAAATGAATTAAAGTGTATTTTCATGGTCAGCATTTATGACTGAGAGCAGGTGGAGTTTTTATCAGCTGACAGAGAGAGTGTTCTCAGCATGGGACAGGGGACAGAGTTCAGGGTTCAGAAAAGGTGCTCCACATGCAGTTTCATGGTAGTCCTAAATGCAGTTGCTCACTGGTATTGGCTAAAAAATTTTAAATTCAACCATCTGAATGCTCATTCTTATAAAGTCAATGTCTTGTGAAAAAGCAATTTCTGTTTCTCAGTATGACTATAGATTATCTTTTTGATATTTGCAGAACACAGCCAGTCATTTGTAACAGTGCAGTTCTTTATCTAGTCTAAGATAGAAGGGGTTGTAAGTAAAGAGCAGTAATTTCATTACTGTATACTTTTGTGTATTGAGTAGAATGAATTATTTTTTTCTTGCACACATGCTTTATTGTGTAGTTCATAATTTGATAGTGTAAGTGACTTAACTGTATAGCTCAGACTATGGTACTGGGGTGAATAATGAACATCAGTGTGTCACCACTTATTTGTTCATGCTGAGCAAGTGAACTGCCTGCTAGTGTTTACAATGGCCTCTGTGATTAGTGCTGAATAATGATACAATGATCATTACATTGCTGAATGTAAGCGCATCTGTTCTGGATTTATTCCTGAATAATTGCTGTATTTCAGAACCAATTGGTACATTTTGAGTTTTATTGTGTATATATCCTAACTACAGTAACACTGAAGGATGTATCTAGATTATTGCTTCTATAGCTATTGAACAGTGATCAAATCATAGCTAGGACATAAAGTAAAATGGCTATAACTGGGTTATTATGTCCATAATTCATAAGTATTTGTGTTTCTCATGGTGTTGGAACAATATTCAATAATATGTTCAATAATAATAATTATTAAGCAACTTCAGTGTTTGGAATTAAAACATATAGAAAGTGTAAAAGATCGAAAGGTGCTGTGTTAATTAACTTGCCTTGTCTTGTTGTAATATATGTTCTAGACAGATCACTAAACTTTCATGAACACATTGAAATAAATTAAAGGGTATATATTTTTTTATTATCTCAATCTTTTTGGACATTAAACAAAGCCTAATGTGGCAAAATTGGCTGATTGGTCTTAACAGTTTAAATAAACAAACATCATCCTCTAATGGTATTGTAGCACCAGTCAGAGTTTTTTTTATTGTTGTTCTTTAAAGCTCATTATGTGCTACAACTAATATGCTTTTTGTTTTCCTTTATTTACCTGCACTACTTATTGGAAAATGAATGACTGATACTTACATACTCTTTCCGTTTGGTTCAGGTGGCTGATTTTTCTTTTAAAGTAGGCTCTTGAGGTATTCTGAAGGTGTGGGCTGATGTTGCCTTATCATGGATGCTCTGCTTCACAAAGTCAGGTCATGACCAGCAGAATCACTTCTGAGATCTGGAAGTGCTTAATCACCCATACAGGAAAGAGGAAATGAGAAGACTGTCAGTAGCCTCCAGGAAATTAAATCCGCTCCACACTAAAAGATAAAGCTCACTTTGCGCTTCACGAACAAATGCTGTGGAATGAAAACTCGTCATGACCAATGTTAACATTCTTTCTTTGTCTCTCTTTTACCTAGTTCCTGTGTCTAAAGAACATCCGCACATTTCTGAAGGTGTGCCATGACAAGTTTGGGCTGAGGAACAGCGAGCTCTTTGATCCCTTTGACCTGTTTGACGTCAGGGACTTTGGGAAGGTGAGTTATGTCACTTATGTTACTTTCTTTCTGGGCCAGCGGAGAGACATTTCTGTAATAACACTCACATCCTCATTGTTGAACCACATTTCCTACTGTGCCCTGGCGATATATATATAAACTACCTCTGAATGACCGCTATTACTTCACAGAAATCAGGAATTCTTCAGGAATCAGTCCACACCTTCTGGGTGACTGGGTGGGGCTAATCTGCTGTAGGCAGATGCTTGGATGTAAATGTGTTGGTTTAAAAACAGTGAGTTTAAACTATCGGTTTGATTAATGTTCTGATGAATATAGACTGCATAGCTGAAGGTTTATGAAATTTTACCTCAGGGTCACCGGTTTCTGTGTGTGCAAGTGAATATCTGTGTTAGGCTTAAAGTAACAAGTGTGCGTTTCATATCAGTTACTGTAGCTAGAAGGGGGGTTAATAGAAGTGTGTGTTGGCTGTCCTAATTGTTATAATAGTGTGGGACGATGAGTCCTTGACGATGTGACATTGTGTTTGCATTTTTATGGCATTATGTCAGAATGAGTTGTTGATAAAATTTCTGTGATAAGTTGAAGTCCTAAAAGTTTAGGATTGACAGATGTAGCAGATATTTACCTGAAAAACATCAGCATCACAAGAATTCCCATATATTGGTGCATCCCTATTAATACGTAGGATGCTTAAGGTTGGACAGGATGTGGCTGAGCTCGTTAAAAGTGTTCAGTCACATTCAGAACATGAGGGTACAATCACTGAAACATGGCTGAGAAAAACACTTTCATTAAATAAATCTCCCTAAACTTGTGTGGGTATTTAGCCTAATGAATCTGCTTAGTCAGAGAGAAAGAGAAAGAGAGCGAGAGAGCGAGGGAAAGGGGAAGCAATGGGAAATGAAGGAGGGAGGGGCAGGCAGAGAATGATTAATCCTTTTGGCAGACGGTAGACTTTAACAGATAATGTAGGGGACGGTGTGTGAGAGTCAATGAGCTCACAGAAAACAATATTAAAATCCTCCACCACGCTGAATCAATCTCGCGCACTCTCCACATGTCAATGTGAAAATTGCGTTTGCGTCGACTCGAAGGTGACGGGCTTGTCTTGGCATCGATTTTCCATTAAGGGCAAGCAACACATTATAATATATTGAAGTGGGCAGCTCAGCACTAATGTGCCTCACATTCAAATCATTTGCTTCTCTCTTGTTGGAGATAAATAGAGCTAGTTTATATTCATAACTAAATGATAGACAACACTTTTAACTCATCAATGTGACATTGAACTTTTGCCCTGAGTGGTAATGCATCTCACTTGTCACTCATATTTCATTTGACCTTATATAAGGAAATAATTAGCGGAGGCTCAGTTTCCCTGTGTCCTGTGAATAATAAAGATCGTAGCGTAGATTAGCTTGAGATTCAGTCTGGTATATCTTTTTCAGTATGACTAAGCATGTTCTGGTGATTCACAACGTTGCCACTGGTAACTTCAGGGAGAAAAGTCCTTCAAATAATGTTGCAGGATGTCGTCAGTGTTTATGACAGATTTGCACAAGATCAGAAGTCTCTTTAAAGATGGTCTTGTCTACTGTATTTACACATGGGTGTATGCAGGCTACATGTCCATAATAGGCCACTTGTGCGACTACACATAAGTGATTACCAGATGCTGCCAGACAAATTTGTTGACTCTATACTTGAGAAAAAAACGGTAACTACTTTCTTACTGAACATGACAGAATCTTTACCAATATGTCAATTTACCAAGGAATTGGTGTCTAGAGTTATTTTTGCACTTCATTTCAATGTAATCTGTAGTTCAGATAAAAAGTCACTGAAATGACGGAATTAGAAAGGACTAAATCCATGGAGATCTGAAAATGATCAGATTACTGCATCCATTCATTTAAGAGTGAGCTTTTGTTTTTCTTTTATCCTCTTTGTTTGCCCCTTTCCCTTCATAGAAAGCAGCTTCACTCTCAATCCAAGAGGCAAACATCTACCTTTCTCTGAGCTAGAGACCCTCACCCTTATCCAACTACATTATCACTCACTATGACTCACCCCCACTGTGCCTGGGGAGGGCTACACACTGTGTCCAGGGAGTTGAAGGCAAATTCATCCATTAATGTGAAGAATATGCCTCCCCCGTACACATCTGCCACTGCAGAGCTGTCCAGACCAGCATTTCTTTTTCCATTATGCCCTCTCTCCTGGGTAAAAGAGCACCTCTCCCCTCCAGGAGGTGCAGGTAATTGCCCCTTTATCCCTTCTCCATCCAGAAACAGATGGATCCCAACTTACCTCCCTACCTCTCTCGTTCTCTCTTTCACTTCATATCTCAGGACCTCAAATCACAGCACAAAGCCAGGCCCCTCTTGGTCACAATAGCATCCCCTCCACTGTCCCCACAACCTCTGGGACACACCTCATAATGCTCACAGATGGACTGGAATTCACCTCATCATTCTATATTCATCACGATATCATTGCTGTGAACACAGCATTCTCCAGGGGACGCTTTCAGTTAAATGTGCTGTCAAATCAAAGCTGGCTTGGTTTTTCTCCTAGCTCTTAATTAGACTCGGAACGAGCGTCGCTCTCATTTAAATGAACATGGCAATCACTTTATTTTATGGTGTTGAGATGATCACGGCACTGAAGCTACATCTGTTAGCAGTCTGGCTGTGCTGGGATGATCTGCAATGAGACTCCATTAGTAACGAAGCCATACTTCTTGTTCATAAATAAATGGTCAAACAGAAGTCGCTTTTAATTCAGAGAAGGTTTCAGAACTACTAAATCAGTTTGTCACCATTAGAGATGGAGTCAAAGGCTTTTGTTTTGTGATATGAAATTAACCTTTTCAAATACATGGTCATCTTCCCCTTTTCATTCCACACTGCCAGGCAGTTAATCCTAGTTTTTCCTCTGAGAGTTATGCATGTGTTTCATTTCTTTAAGGTGACCTACCATAAGCTTTTAAGAGCCGACTGGTGGGGACACTGCTGTTGTGGGAAATCTCCTGACCTGCAAGGCATTGTTCAGGGTTGTCATAATTAGCCCTCGTCTCTATGCAAAGAGCAGTCTTGCCCCAGTGGGTTTACATGGGCGTGCCCTAAATTAGTGGTAGGCTGCAGACACACAGAGGTGAGGTCAGCAAAATTATCTCTTGATTTGCACAGCTTTGTTGCAGGCCTGTGGAGATGGAAGGAGTTTTCCAGCACATTAAGCCACTAAAAACTTTAATGTGCGTTTCACCCTCTGTTCGTCCTTTTCCATTCTCTTCTGCTTCCTCCCGCCTCTGTCTTTCTTCACCACTCCTCTCCTACGCTCCTGTTCTCAGACAGCCTGCAGCTGCACTGGCTATTGTTTTCTGACTGCATGATCACAGTTTGGAGGCATTACTTCGCCACTCCTTCACTCCTCTCAACACCTCTGCTGTTCAGGCTTACTGTAAGAACAGCTCCTGGCTCCTCTTCAGACTCGGAGGCTGAAAATAGCCGGTTGCCAAGCCGCAGTGCTCCACTCAGAATGCTGCAGCACCCAGCCTTCAGAAAGTTGCTAAGAAACAATGGTTTTCCTAATGAGCAGAGTCTTTTTAAAGGTTACCGCACTGGGTTCAACTGCTGTTTTAAAGCTGCTGAAGTAAGAAGACACTGCTGAGCACAGAGAGAGCAGCCATGTTTGAAGGTCTGCAGAGGCATTAGCTGTTGTGAGGTCAACCTGCTGTGATCTTACTGTGTGGGTCAGTGAACCTTAAGCTAGCCAAAGCTCCATGCTGCTAATGATCAACTAAATGGTGTTTCACCTACAAAACAAACATATCGTTGTCTTTTCATTTGAAAGAGGAATGGCATTGGCTTGATTGCTAAAACCCTAGTCTGGAGCATGAGGTCATAATTTAAAGGGGCTGTAGCTTGAAAGCTTGAAAGTTTTCTTCACTCTTTTGGAAAAACAGTTTCAATATAGTATGTACATTGGTTTCAAAATTTCCATAAATTATATGTTTAATATATGAAAATGAAGATGTTTTTGGCAGGTCACACAAATGTGTTTACATATACATGCTTATGCAGCCTACAGTGGTGTAAGTCTCCCATATCTATTGAAGTTATAAGAAGAGATTTAGCCTAAACTGCTTTCTGAATCAGTTATTTTTTGGTAGATTGCAAAACTTAGACATGCTTATTCAGCAAGTGTATTTAGGGTGTTTAGGTTGTTATTTTGTGTTTGTATAATTGTTTGAGCCTTGAGTTCTTTATGAATCATTTGTTTCTGTGAGGTCACAAAAGCATATTTGCATGCATACAATTTTTTAATCTAGAGCCACCTATTTCAATTAAAGTTATAAGGAATGTTTCAATCCAGACAGCATGTGTTTATGTTAAAAGTGTAGTAACAGTCTGTTTAATTCTAAATGGTCAGGAAAGCTTGGTTAATGGTCATGTAAAAATGAAATACAAGTTTTTGTATGTAAACCCACGCAAATTCAAACTTGATAGATATTGTTCAAGATGAAGTTGAATTTAAGTCATCATGTAGAAGCCTTTTGTGCATGCTATAGAGGAATGAGGTGGTCTAAGACTTACTGGGGGCAAGCCTAGATGTATTAGCATTTCTGTATGTTTGTAGTCTGGAATAGCATTTGAGTCTTCTCAGATCATTACCCATAGTGTCCCATAAAGGAAGTCTGTGGGTTTCCCAAGAGGAGGACATGTCTGCTTTTATATCCCTGTCACACCCTGTTCCCCACCGGCTCCTGTCCATCAGAGGCCTCCCTGCATCTTTTAACATAAAGCTGCCAACACACAATCAATTATTCATTCAAAACGTCTCACTCCTGATGATAATTCTCCTGTTATGAATAATTGATGCCAAGTACCCCCCTCGTTTTGGACTGCCTTCTCCCCTACAATTCCCCTCCCTCACTTCAAAATGCCTCATTAATCTGCACCTCGTTAGTGAGGTGCCTATGGAAACAGGTGGTTGCAGAGCGTCCATAGTTGTCTGGGATACCAGCCATAATGGAGGTGGAGAAGGTGTTAGCATTGTAGTGGCTCATGTTTTTAGCCAACAAACATGTTCGCCAGGCAGTGCTGCAGGTTTATGCAGCGTTTGATTTTAAGGGACTGAAGTGAGAAGTGTCTGATAGGTAAGCCGCTCTGGGCCACAGATTTTGCTGGTGCAGGCAGCCTGTCAGATAAGCGGTGAATGGGCATTTTTATGATTTTGTAAAGCTTTGAAATTTGTCGAGTAGCCTCGTGTAGCCCCTGTGTAAACAGCAGCAATCAATGATGAAAGCCGAGGCCGAAAGTATTCCTTAAGAACACATGTATTCCATACACTCTTTCCTGCAGAGCAATGTTCCAGTCCGAGAGCGGAATGGCAGCAGTATTTCATGTATCAGCTAAGGTTTGCCTACTCCAGAATCAGCTCTTTGTTTTCTGTTGATTCCGTTCTTTACTTTGACAGTGGGCCATGACAGGCGGCTGTATTTAATTTGGCGCGAGAGGGAGAAAAAAGTGATGAGCTGCAAAAAGCATTTCATTCTTAACCCCAAAAGCACCCTGTACAATAAAATGTCTATTGTGGAAATAATTGCTGTTCTTTTATCTTTTCTGGGAAAACGTTACACAGCAGCAGAACTGCACAATGGCTACGGCTGGCTTTCTTGTAGCAGGCGCCCTACGCATTGTTTTGCAGTGGGATCTTGCCTTAGCTGAGCTGAGGAAGCTGAGGATAGAGTTTGAGGCACTGCTACTGCTGTTTGGCTTATAATGTTGCTTTTGCACTAAGGGGTGGTCCAGGAAGAACAACTGTCCTTCAAAAAAAAATACAAAATCAGTCTCTCTCTCTTTCTCTCTCTCTCTCTCTCTCTCTCTCTCTCTCTCTCTGTCTGTCTCTCTCTCTTTCTCTGTCTCTCTCTCTCTCTCTGTCTCTCTCTCTCTCTCTCTCTCTCTCTCTCTCTCTCTCTCTCTCTCTCT
>JBBPDA010000025.1:17936907-17947947 GCA_037974385.1 Arnoldichthys spilopterus
TGTGTGTGTGTGTATATGAATGTATATATATATATATATATATATGGCACCTGGTCAAAATGTCCGTAAATAGTTAGATTATAGGATAAACTGATTTCCATAGATGAAACATGAATCCAATGTGCATTTCAGCATTTTAAGCAATATAAGTGTTTTTTTGTTTTCTACAATTTTAGCGTAAAAAGAGAAATGAACAATTCAGTTTTTGTTCAGGGGACTTTTGCCCATTTATCCTCCCAAATGGCTTCTAGTTCTGTGAGATTCTTGGTCTGTCTTGCATGCACTTGTCTTCTAAATCTTATTCACAGATTTTTGATTATGTTTAGGTCTGGGGCTTGTGAGGGACATAGGGAAACCTTTTGCTTACGCCTCTTAAGGTAGTCCATTGTGGATTTTGAAGTATGTTTTTGGTCATTATCCTGTTTTAGGAGCCATTCTCTTTCCATCTTCATCTTTTTTTTTTTTTCTTTTTTTTTTACAAACTGTGTGAGGTTGGTTGGAATTTAATTACATCCATTCATCCCTTTCAGTGAAAATGTTCTCCGTGCAACTGGCTTGCAAAACAAAGCCAGGGCATGATTGGGCCACTCCACTGCTTTATCATCTTTTTATAAAATTCTGCACCATTTCTACTCCAAAAATAATTTTGTTCATTTCGTTTGTGGAAATTTTTTTTTTTTTTTAAATCAGTCCAAATGACTTGTTCCCCAAAAAGCATAAGGCTTTTAAAAATGTCCCTATGCAGAAAGAAAGACTTTTCCATGAAGGCCATATTTGTACAAGTGTTGGGGCACAGTAAAACAGTACACTAGTGCTTGAAGTTCTTGAAGTTCTTAAAGGTCTTTCCTGTCAAAATGGAGTTTATTTGCCTTTCTAGCAAGAAGCAGTTCTCTCACGAAGTCTTACAGACTGCAGTTTGACCTCCACCATTCCTGTTAACTACAATTCCTAATTATGTTACAAACTGAGGAAAGCTACATGAGAATTAATTTATTTCTTCTTATAGTAAAGCATATTTCATTTTATCCCTTGTAGAGATCAGCTCACCTTCTACTTGCTTAACCAGTCACAGACATTTTGACCAGGGGTGCACAAACCTTTACATGCCATCTTTATATAATATTTAAAAAAATATTTAAAATTAAAATAAAAAAATAGAATACATGTCCATGTTTTGTCATATTCAAAAACATGTGTCTGTATCTCAGTATATGTGAGTTATGCCAAAATGTCTAAACCAAACTTGACCGCTGGTTCTGGTTTCTGAAAATAGTGTATGACCCTGTGGAAATATTTCTGTTGTATTCTTTCATTTGACAAGCTCTCTGCTTTGATTCCCCTTAGCCTGTGCTGTCGTGCTGTTTGGGTAATGCTGTAATTATGGGCACTGTGTGGAGGGCTAATGAGGTTCTCGGTGCGCAGAGAGGCCGAACAGAACAGATGCATTTACCTGCAGTACAGGCCCATTTGACTGAATGTATTAATTACCACCAAGCCAAAGCACCATCAGCCTCTATTATGTGCTCCTGCTTGTAGAGGTCCTGCTGGGTAGAGAGCTGAACCTCATTACCACCAACCATTACTGCAGAAGTGCAGAGATAAGGGTTTTTATCTGAGGAATGTGTGACAGGGTTTATTTAAAGCAGTAAACTTATTGTTTCAAATTGTGTTCAAATTATAATTTATAGAATGAAGATTTTAGTCCTTTAAGGATAAAACCACAGACATCGTTTGTATTCAGAAAATTTTGACTGGCATGTTGGTGTGTCACTTCTTAAGGACATTCGTTAGATTGTTTGGAGATACCGTTGGAGCTCATTTATGCTTGCAATCTTGTTTTTTGGGGGACCGCAATCCAGAGCCACTGGAAGTCATTATATCTAACTTGTCATTTCGAGAAGTCACTCACGATCAGGCTGTTTTGACACCCAGTCCCTGCAGACACTCTTTAACGGGTGTGTACTCCCCTCTAACCTGACATGTTGACACCTTTTTGCTGCAGTGCCTGGGATGTGCTTCCTATCCCCCAATTTTTTACCACAGCTCTCCCCCTCCCCAGAGGACCCCAGTATCCTTTTTTTTGCTGTGCATAACACCCTGAAATCCAAAAAATGGGGGGCCTTAGGGGCATCATCCTAACTGAATGAACAGCAAGGGCTTTCTATAGTCACTTCCCAGTTAAAAATTCTTTTAAAAAATGTATTCAATGTCCCGGGTATATGAGTCATCTCTGTTGTCTCATCATCTGAGAGTTTTGTCTTAAATTGTCTTATTTGCTTATTCTTATCTTTATTTTGGATGAGCCACTACTTCGTCCAACAGGAAACCTTAAAAATGCATGAAAAAAAATGAATAGAAGCCAAAACTCCAGGCAGATTGGTTAGCGATTATGCAGTGTGCACTGACTGGCATATAGAACAGCATCTTCACTGTCTTTTGTTTTGAGACATTTCCCTGACTGTGACTGGTCCAAATGACCTGTGTCACTGCATGGAGCAGCAATTGTTTGATTTTCATGTGCTGATTTTGACACACATTGATTTAAGTGGTGTCTTTGAGTAGGAGTTATCATTACATGTTCACCAGTGCTTTTGTTTGTTTTGTTGTTGGTGTTTTGTTTTTCTGTCATTTCAATTACTTGGCTGCTTTCAGACCTCTGCAGGCTCTGTTTACACAGTTTCTCATGGATGGCGGAACCCAACAACTGTCTGTGAGTGGGCACTAGAGCCCTAGGTTCTGCACATGTACACACAGAGAGGAGAAGGACTGATGGAGAGGAGCAGGAGGCTCATGGATAGGAGAGTCTTGTCAGCCAAAATCACGACCGAAGCCCACAGGGAGTGAAGAGTGACAGGCACGACAAAGCCCTCCTGGTGGTGGCAGCTTCTCTGTCTGTCTTTCTTTCTCTGACTTCAATCCCTAGCAGGAAAAAAGTACCATAGGTTAGCAGACTTACCAGCTGTGTTCAGCTGTGTGAGCTGTTGCGTTGCGTGTTGCTTTGTCATGCCAGCAGAGCAGAACTTAAATCAAATATTTATATCTACATTGTAGTGTGCAGTGCTTTACATACATCGAGCAGCTTGCCCATAAGCATGCATTTTGCATGCATTGGTATTTCAGTGTTTGCCATCTGCTTCAGGACACCTAAGGTCATGTTCTAAAATGAGACATGATTGTTTCTTTCCCCTCTCTTCCCGATTGCCCATGACAGAGCTTTGCCGTTTTCTGTATGT
Source organism: Arnoldichthys spilopterus (assembly GCA_037974385.1). Classification (NCBI taxonomy): domain Eukaryota; kingdom Metazoa; phylum Chordata; class Actinopteri; order Characiformes; family Lepidarchidae; genus Arnoldichthys; species Arnoldichthys spilopterus. The sequence goes on from JBBPDA010000025.1 coordinate 17,940,141, forward strand.
GTTATGTGACTGCGCCTGTGTCGGATCAAATTATGTCAGACATTGTAAGTCGTGTTCCCACTCTCTCAGATTTTGGCATGCTGGATTGGAGCGTAACCTTTTATCTGTTGCGATGCAGTGTTTATTAAGGCCATAATTTAAATGCTGATGGGATTAGACACCCAGGATCACACAGGCTGGGGAAGCGGGAATGAGAGGGAGAGTAAAAGGAGGAAGAAAAAGAAGAAGGGGATGGGCAAGTGACCCTAATATCCTCTGGTGGAGTAATCGCCCGCGGCTGGGCAGTGCTTAATAGACGGCTGGTTTGTTTCCTCTAAGTAAGAAAGCCATTGGTGCTGCTGCAGTTATCAAGAGGAAATCGATGGCAGCGTCTTAATTCGATGCTTCGCGCAAAGGCCCGTAGTGAATCGATTGCTCTGTGGTTGCACAAAAGTGTGGAGGCTTCGGTTAGAGTTGGATATTGTGTGTGACCAGGCATAGCAGTCAGACCGGCTCCGCTGAGACTAATAAAACATTGTGTACAGCACATTAAACTACTTTACAACCTCACGTTTTGTCACGCTTACTGCTTGGGCTACAAATTTTATTCCACTGGGATGTCTCTGTGTATCTGTCATGATAATGGGATTAAATGCTGTATGTTGTGTCACTGCCCTACCCTATGCTTTGTGATGCTTGCTGTGCTCCAGCCTGTATCTGATATACCAGTTATACTGGATGAGAAACCCCTGTTGTCTTTAGGGAGCTATGTGCTGTGGCATACCCAATTCAGCAAGCCAACAGGATGGATTTAACAACAAGGCTGATCCAGTCCCACCATCTCTCCGCTCACTTGTGTGGCCAGAAGAGTATCCTGTACTACCTCAGGGCTACTTTAGAGATGAGCAAAGAGAATCCATGAGCCAGATGGGAGCTGGAAATGAAGATTAAATTCTACTACACTTCCTGCGGTTGGTTTAAAAACCTGATTTTAAAAACTGGCAATTGAAAAATGACTTATAATAAGAATATATATATATATTTGTTTTTGTTTGTTTGTTTGTTTTTAACCTTGACCCATTATACAAGAAGTGAAGCTGGGTTTGATACTAGTGGTGGTGTTTACTTGCTGTGCGATAGGTGTTTGCTGTGGCTTCTTTTGTTGACAAGGGATTAACGGATAAGTGAGCAGCTAATGGAGCTTCATTAGCACACTAATCACCACAGTTCATGAGCTTGCATAAAGTCCGGTCTCATGTGACTGTCTCTGTGTATGTGTGCATGTGTGTAAGTGTGTTTTAATAGGGCTGCGCAATAAATAGTTTATTAATTGTAATCATGATTTTGGGCTTTGCTGTTAGTGCATGGTGTACAGTTGCAGTTATTTAACATAGGAGCACACGCTCAGCAAAAAACATTCCTAGTTAGTCATAGAGACGTGGAATCATGGAACGTTTAAAAGTTTAGAGAATCATAACCAAGCTGAGTATTAATGAATACACGTTTATGTATAAATTACTGTCCGATACGGGCATATTTTAATGGAACAAGTCTTGGCTACACTAAGCTTGTCCCAGTTTTGTTTGTTTTCTGCGTTCTGGTTATGGCACTAATGTAGGGGTGATGTAAACAGGCTTGTGACAACGTACAGTGGAACATGAAAACTTAATACATGAAAACTGAATGCATAAAAATGTGATATGTACAGCACAAGTGTTTTCACGTGTTTTACTAGCCACATTTTGTTTAAAAACTGGCATGTAAAATATGAACCACTGGCTATTTGGGTCTACTTTCTGCCACATGCTGCACATAGCATGCCACCAGAAGCATGTACTCACGCCATGCTTTTAACTTGCGAGTCGTGACCATTTGCAAATGAAACTATCACATGCAACGCTGCTTCTGGCTTTACACATGCTTTAGCAGAAGTAGCATTCAAAATGGAGAGGAAGAAGCAGGCTATTGTGCAGTGTAGTATATCAGTGGAGTGCAGGGCCAGAAATATCCACTCCTTGCTTAAAGTGTTCTATAATCAGTCCACACCAACACCACTCTGGGTTTTCTGTTTTCTGCTCCTTACTCACAGAGAAAACCCACTACATCTCTGCTCCATATGATTCATTATATTTCTCTTGAACATATGGACAAGACATGTCTGTCTTCATGAAATACACAATTCAAAGTAAATAATGACTATGTGCTCTGTGCTATGCATGCATTTCCCATAGCCTTGAAATCATGGGTATGAATGGCAATTGCATGCAGGCTATGGTAGTCATGGTGCTGCATCACTGATGTCACATAGAGATAGCATGTACAGGAAAAAAAGCCTTATGGGTTGAAACAATATTGGAGCAATCTTGGAGCAAAAGAAAACATAGATGCTGCAGGCAAAATCATGCCAAACCACTCCTAACACCGCTCGCTTACTGTGCTGCTTACATGTTAAAGCTGTATAAAATCATAGGTTATTCATGACACTATAAAATGTTTATTTCACATAATAGTCCACAACAGATTTCACTGTAGAATATTAAAATATCTGGTAGCCAAGTCATGAGAGAGGTCTGTCAGTTTTGATAACAAGCCAGTATCAAAACCTGTTATAAAAATATATTTCATAAAGCCAAGCTAAAATATGCAAGTTTAGAATATCACATTCTGCATCACTTATCAAAAAGTAGATTTAATGTAGTAAAATTAGAGATGCACTGATAACATTTTAGACATTACCTTTTATTACCATTCTCTAGTTCTGATACTGTCTCTAACGTAACTACCCGGTAGGTGTTTCATACATGCTTACCTTTTTGACCCTCAGATACTGATGGGTTTTGGTAAATATTGGCATTACTGAAAGATCAAGAGTCTGTTTTAGACATTCACCTAAAGAAAGAACAGTGTGTTACACTGTTTGCATGTTTTTTATCTGTAAATTAATTTCCCACTATTGGCTATATGTGTTCAAATTGCACTCTAAACTTCAATATGCCACTCAAAACGTTCCCAGTTAGTTTCACACTTTTAGCTCAGAATTGTTAACCCTGATCCCAGAATATTTTTAATTCATGCACATTTCCAGGACAGGGAGTTTATGTGTGTGCGTGTGTTCATGCTACTATCATGAATGTTTGAGTTCCTCCTGATGCTCGCGCAGCATATGAAATGGGTTTTTTTCAGGCATGCATTCTCTTCAACTCCAGCACCACTGTATTACACATATGAGAGGGATTACATTCAATAGAATGATCTCACTGCAAATCTAAATCTCCTTTAGCATGGGGCTCCTCGTTAAAAAGAGAGCCATTGAAATGACCCTGCACACAAATACCTCTTTAATTTCCCCTTAGTGTGGCTCTGGGATATGGCCAGTCAATGAGCCTCTCAACACTGCCACGTTTAATGGCGCTACTGAATGTAATGACATGCTCACATCTAATGAGCAAGGGAGATTGTACAAGTGCAGCTTGTTTGTTGTATTTAGAGAAAAGGGTCAGTGGGAAAGCTCTCAGTAGGACACGGAGAAGGCAGGGACTAAACTGAAGGCCGTTAGGAAACCTGTGCAGCAGAATGATGGTCTGTAACTGCCTTATACTGCTGTAGGCCAGCTGGCAAAGTAACTGATGAGGAAATAGTTGGTCTTTAGCCTTTAGGCCTACTTTACACAATAACACTTTTAATGAACTTATTTCTATTTACTATTTGCACCAATGGACTTAATAGAATAAAAGTCCATAACTGATAGATAATGTGGTTAAAACAGCACAATTTACTATGGTTATTCTTAGCCAGAAAATCTGCATAAAATAGTTTTTCTGTAAGTTGCTTATTATTTAGCCAAACTAGCTCATATTACCAACTATCAGTGTAATGACAATAAATTTACTTTTACTTTAGCAAATATATGAAAACCATACAGGTTTTTCACACACGCTAACGCAATGCTGAAATCTTTTAAAGTTTGTTTTTGGCTTTGGAAAAAAATGTCCTTAAAAGTCAGCCTACAACATTGTTTACGCAAATCTAGTCTTGCTGGCTGAGTCCCTGATGTTTACAGTCTGGATTTGCCTCGGCCCTCTAGTAAAGTGCATGGACTTATTCTCCTACTGGTTATTACATTGTGTCTTAATGGTAGTATACAGGGTAATGTCCAGTATGAAAGAAAATCCATGCACATGCATGTAATGGTGTAGTGTGCAGTGTACAGTGTGCTGTTTTAAAAAACTTGTTCTTAAACTTCTTTAAAAAGCTGGAGACTTATGTTAATTAAATATCATTAACACTTGCAGTTACTTGAGCTGACTGGACTTATGGACTGTATATTTAAGAGATGAAGTTGTTGATCACAGTTATTTTTATATCAACAAATTTAGTGGTTGTGACCAGCTTCTCTTTAACATTTTTATTCCTCTATAACTTGGAGATATTAGTTTTTTGTAAGGACAGCAACAGTATTCTACCTGCTGCTCTCTTCCTGTCTTGTGCACACTCTCAGTCATGTTAATTTTAAAGTAGATCCAGTGAAACATAGTGGTCCTACTGCTCATGTCTGCCCTTTATGTTTAATTAGGTATGAGGCTTAATTAGACAAACTGTTCACTCATTGGTTTTGGGTCAGCGACTCCCCTGGAGTTGATTGGGCAAACAGAGACCAGTGTCAGAGACATATGTATGAAAACGTGAGTGTGGGTATGTTTGAATTTGACAGGAAAAAAGCAGACTGTTCATGAGTTTGTGCAAATATGATTTAGACCACTACAGTGTGTACGTCTTAGTGTGTGTGTGTGTGTGTGTGTGTGCGTGTGCGTGTGTGCTTGTGTGTGTGTGCGTGTGTGTGTGTGTTAGATAATGAGCTTGTATTGCGTGTTTCAGTGAAAACATTGGGCCCAGCCTTCTTTATACGAAGCCTGAGGGTCTTTTTTGTATTTACTTTGACCTTGGCCTGACACACACACACACACACACACAGAAATACATGTGTATCCAAATGTGAACCCTTTGGTGTTGACTAGTCAGACTTTTTTTAGTTCATTCTGTACATGATTGTGTGTTAAAACACAGGTCTTGATTTTTGTTGTAAAGGAATCCTTGCAGCTGGTGGATACAGATGTTTTTGATGCACGTCAAACAAGGACATTCAACATCAGATCATGCTTTTCTTTTTCTTTATCAGCACGTCGGTTCTGTACTGTCCACATTATCTGCCTGTTTTAACATCTAACTCCTGATAGATGCTCATGTTGTTCTTGCAACATGACTGATTCTAATATTGGCAGACAAGCTATAGAACAATAGTGGAAAAAAATATTGATTTTGGCCCACAAACTGCACAGCATATTTTTGGTCAGACATTGGTGACTTAATTGTTTTAATTCAAACTGACACACCATTCAGTCATAAAGAGGCAGAGATTAAGGTAAGTTTATTTTTTATTTCTCAGCTTTTGATTCATGTATGTTTAGCATCTCTATTTTACTATAAAGGAGGTTGCAAACAGTCCCATATCTGTAATGCGGTTGACATGGGGCTGTTTACACTTTTAACATTATTGCCTTTGCAGAGTGAAACCAACTAAACCTAATGAAAAAGAAATGCTGACGCCATGTTGTCTGTCTTACCTGTGCTTCTTGGGCTGGTTGCATTCAGGGTGATGTACCTAGTTTTCCAGAGCTTCTCCTACATGAGCTACTAACAGAGCACCAGGCAACAGTGATACCTCTTTGCTTCAGCCTGCTTTTGAATGTGTCTGCCAGTGTGCAGTGATCACTCACTGGAGTGTTTGCTGTGGAAGACTGCCAGCTTTCTGTAGGCAAAAGGAGTGAGTGCATTCATCTCTCTCTCCCTCTGATGCAAGGGAAAAGATAACGGGGAGAATGAGTGAGGAGGAGGTGCTGGTGATGGAGGAGAGCTGGGACAAAGTGTAAAGTAGGTAGGGAATAAGAGAAAGGAGATAAGAGATGAGAGCATAGTGCAAGTGAGAAGAGGAGAGAAGAGAGGTCTTTAATCATCCTACATACTGAATGCATCAACGGTTGCAGTACAATATTTTTCTTATGCTCAGCCAACCAGAGTCAATATTCAGCTTTTTCGTGAGAGTTTCGGTTGGATTTATGATTTGAAGACATGCAGTAGTCTTTTCAGGAAGCCCGGAGTGCTTTTATACAGACAGTGCTGACGCTGTATTATCTAATATCCCAGTTTCAGCTTGAGTTAGGTTCAGCTGTTGAATAGCTCTTTTTTAGGACTCAGTGGACCTGTTGCATTGACTTTAGTGTATGGATCAGTGTTGGGAATAAATCAAAACCACATTTCCTTTTTCTCTATTCTACCCACTCATCTTTCTCTCGCTTTTTCTCTCAGTTCCCTTTCCTGTGCACACCACAGTTGTATTGATCCAGGTGAGCGTGTGCTGTGCATTGCAGGCATTGCTGTCAGGGGAAGAGGAGACGGAGATGTTTGAGAGATGAATGTTAATCAATATCATCTGTGGACTGGGGACGCGTTAAAAGCTGCTGTGTCATCCACCTTTATTAGCTACACTGGCAGAGCCTCCCATACCGCAGTCAATAAAGCCAGCACTGCTACAGGGAGCCTCTCCAACTCCAGCGCTGTTGATCAGTAGCAGTTTGTCAATGTGGCTTTGGTGGTTTGCCGTAGCAAGGCGACATTAGGGATGCTGGTACATGTTCTGAAGTGATGCTATCAATTAGATCTCCCTCGATTTACCAAAACTAAGGATATTGATGATGAAGGTGTCAATAAAGAAACTGTATTGTCTCCAAGGCCTCAGAGGATAGAATGGAAATTTACTTTCCCTCTCAAAACATTGTCACATTCACCTGTAGTGTGTCAAATCCCTGCTTCACGCCTGATTCTCTGGCCTGATCTAAACTGACAAACTGCAAATGGCACAGCAGACCATTTCCCTACATGTAAGACTCCATTAGCACTCTCCTTTTGTGCTATTGATCCCTAGCAAGTTTGGCTTAAGGAGTGATTTTGCTTTTATCAAAAGAAGATGAGTGTGAAAGTCAATGCACAAAAGAGAGCTCTTTGTCCCTCTATTTCACACTACTGAGCATCTTCACTTCATAATTAATGTAATTACTGGGAAATGGAGAGCGTGAAATGAAACCATTTAAATGAATGATTTAGCTTTTGAAAAATGGCTCCTCGTGAAATTTGACATTGTCTTTTTGCTGGTCACTCTTCTGCTCATCTGAGAAATATGCACACAGCCTTTTTTCTTGCAGTTTACTATCACTCGTCTGTTTTACAATGGCATTAAGAGATTAGGCCTGTGCCAAAAAAAAAAAAAAAGAAATCCTCTGTACTCCAGTCACAGAAAGTAGTGTACTTACCCCACTGCCTTTGTGACCACCTCCATTCTGCTGGTTCAGGAAAGATGACAGCAACAGCAGAGTGGTGCCCAGGGTGACACTGTTAGGGGGTAATCTTATGGACTGCAAATCTGTCATATCCTCTCTGTGAGATTACAGCAGGGGTCATCCCCCATTCCTGAGTGAGAACAGAATGGCTGGCATGGTGGAATGTGCTTAAACGCTCGCTTCATGATCCTGCTGGACCAAATTGAATCGTCTGAGAGCTGATCAGTGGAGATTATTTCCTTATCAGAAGTATTATCAGAGCGGCTGATATTGGCTTCCCAAAGGCTGTTAGGAGAGAGGACTGTGAGATGTGTGTGTACGCACATGCTCAGTGTTGCCTAAAGAAATTAAAAATGGAGAAGAGCGTGTGTGTGTGTGTGTGTGTGTGTGTGTGTGTGTGTGTGTGTGTGTGTGTGTGTGTGTGTGTGTGTGTGTGT
>JBBPDA010000025.1:17958749-17979080 GCA_037974385.1 Arnoldichthys spilopterus
GAGAGCGAGAGCGAGAGCGAGAGCGAGAGCGAGAGCGAGAGCGAGAGCGAGAGCGAGAGCGAGAGCGAGAGCGAGAGCGAGAGAGAGAGAGGTAAAAGCAAAGATTGCTATGTGGACATATCACCTGCTGTCAGCCATCCAAACAAATCCATCATATCTACACACTTAACCAGAGCCAAGTCTGACCATGGTGAGCAGATCAACCAGGATTTGTAGCACAAAGAGCTTTCTGTCCAGCTTTGAATATTCAGCATCTTTCAGAATCAAAAGCTCCTTTTGTTTTAGCCTTCTTTCACTACCTCCTCACAATGTAGTGTTTAATTGTATTGAAGAGTTAATGGTGGGAACGATGAAAGGTGAGAATCATTAACTATTGATCATAGATAGTTTGCCTTTTGTCCACTGTCTCTTTAAAATGTGCTTATTTCTGAAGAAATTTATAGGCAGTATAAGACTCATTTTCCATGGTAGCTTTTCTGTAGCCTGTGATGGCTTTTCTGAAGCTGGTTTCATGGCATAGTGCCATGCAGCAAACACAGCTTGCTGGCTGTATGTGCGGGGACGGAGATGGCAGTTCAAGGGTCAGAGCTATTAGAGGCCAGCAGCCCCACTACCCTGTTCCACCCGAATGTTTGATCACTTTGATTTGTTCAAACAGAATAACTCCCCCTGTGTTTACTGTGCTCCCCCTCTCCACAGCTCCACAGGTGGCCCCTCTTAGTGTACTTTTCATTTATTTTTAATGGAGGTCTGCCAAGGCAGTGGCCACAAACTCTCACTGCTGCGACCATGGCCAAACGAGGGCCAAGTCCTGCAAGAGAGAGGCTAAATGGCATTGAAAGCTGCAAATTCACAGCCCTTTCCTTGACTCCATCAGGAGGCTGGTATGCATAGGCCACCAGCCCTTGAGCAAAGCAAACTCACACCATGGATGGTAATGGTTTTCTGTAGGGCTTCAGTGGTGGTGCAGCTGGCACACTCGAAGTACAGGGACGTGGCAGCTGGCCGAACCTGAAGCATTTGGGAGCTGCTGGGGAGAGCGGCTGTAGCTGAGGTGCAGGGGTCAGGGGTGCTGCTGGACTTCTGTCATCTGTTCCAGAGTGCTGCTGCTGACACTGCTGCCCACAGATCAGACAAAGCAGTCTCTATTTTGTGTGTGTGCGCATGTGTGTGTTTATATGTGAGAAACGGAGAGAGAGACAGACAGAGAACGAGCGAGAGAGCATCTATTATGTCTGTATTAACAATTAACTGTGGCATTGTGGTATCTCAGTGCAAAAATGTAACAATTTGGAAGGTTGGAGAATGGAGATTTTAACAATTAGTGTGTGTTAGGCTGAACGTTTATATTAAAGACATAATAATTGTTAGAGTATGTAAGAATTTAGTGCATCATTTTGTATCATAAAATGCTTGTAATTACTAATGTAATTTAACAAGTGTTTTAGTATTTTCCCTACTGTTAAATAGGCTGGATTGCATGAGATAAAATTAAAGTTTGGTGTTGTACACTTTGCTGTTTTATTATGAGAAAACCTGCGAGAGCCTCCCCTTCGCAATGTTTGCAGATTTAAGTAATCCACCTAAATTCTTCAAGCTCTAATAATCAAAACAAATCACTACTCACTACTACAGTGTAGAGAATATGTACAATATGTAGAGAATGTAAAACCTGGTGTATTTACAGTAAAATGTTTCTATTACCTCAGCTCTGCTTTTGTTGAGGATGGCACCACAAATGCATAACAGTCATGGCTGGCTTTGAAAGGGCAAGGTCTAACAACTAGCTTGATAGAGAATCTAGGGGAAGCACTGTGTATTAGATCAAAGTGCTGTTATGCACAACTTTTGATTAGTGTCTAAATGCTGCTAAGAAACCAATTTTAATGGATCAAGCAAACTCTGCTGTGTCATTTTGAAAAAAAAATGCCAGTCACCAGACATGCAGTGTTAAAAAAAATTAAAGGCATTGTTTTTAAATGAGGTGCATTCATTGGTGGTGCTTTTAACAGAGAAAAAGCTGTCAATATATTGTCTTTGAGCAACAAAGACAAATGCTAATGGGCTGATGCCAATATCCCATCCCTGTTTTTCATGTACTGGAGATGTTGATGTCGATACAGAAACATAAATAATATGGTGAAATTAAGACTAAAAATGTACTTGGATTATCATTATTATCATAAAATGTAACATTTTTACGAGAAATAAAACATTTATTTCTGTGTTTCTTTATTTCTGTTTGTATGTGAGCTGCAAATTGTTGCAATGTTTAATATGATGCACAAACTGAAGATTATTTTTAAAAGTCAATGCGCATGTTTACTTCAGTAATGTTTATATGACACATGCTCATTGCATCTTTAAAAGAAGTGGCTTATTCCTCAGATGGACCTTGTAACAGAGCTGTAATGGAGGCATTGGTACTTTTGCTTTTACTGTTTAAAGAATAGTAAATTTAGCATATTAACTGATTGTTTTAATAATTGTTACCTGCAGCCCTATCACTGTTATTAACGTATGAACACATGTTAAGATTACAGTTGATTTTATACACAAATAAATAGTGTGTTATATAAACACACACACACACACACACACACACATACAGCAGTGTAAACTCACTCATTTGTCCATGGTCTATTGAAGTGGAAAGGCTTCTCTGGCTTTGGTCTGCCGCGACAGCATAGCTGAAAGCCAAGTGTGTCCCTGCTTTATGAGAAGCTATTTCCTGTGGAAGAGCTGGCTTTATCACAATACCACTGACTGCTCAAGCCCCCAATTACACTCTCCACACTTCCACCCTCCCCCAATTGTCCACACTTATTGCTGCATTGGTACGCACCACAATTTCCTCACTCCCCAGAGAGGGCACCATAATTGTGGAGCATACTCTGTACATAACATTTGCAGTGGATTCCAGGGATAAATTCAACAGGTGAAGAGGAAGAATTAGTGCTGAAATAGTGAAGACGTGTCTGTTTAGAATATGGCATGAGGAGTTGTTCTGCATTTAGACATGTTGCTATTTTGGATTTAAAGTAGGTTTAGTCCAAATGTCTGGAATTTCATTCAGCTCCTTTTTATTTTACACACGGAAGGATTAGTAGTAACAGAACAGGGTCTGTCATGCATTATGCAAAGTTTGGCAGTATAAAGTAACAGTAGGCTTCCGTTGAGTTTTAACAGGTTGCCTGACTACCCAGCTCAACAAAATCTGAATCAGCTCTTAAATGGGAGGCGTCCTCATCTGATGTAATAAAGGCCCATAGCCAAGGCAATTCTGCTTCATTGCCTTTCAATAAAAATGTTAATTATCAAGTGAATGAGTTCAGCTTTGCCTGAGAAAACTTCTTTTTGCAGCCGAAATAATCTTCTGTTGAATATGTACGTTTGGCTATTTTGGATATTGAAGTACTCCAGTGACCCTTTAAGCACATAATGATGTTCTCTCTACTTCATCAAAGGTATTCATTTAATAAGGGAATTTGGCTCGATCATCTTTAGCAAAGCTGTAATGCTTTGCAGTCTTAATAAATTTGCTGGAGCATCTGAGGAAGAGGTTGGGGGGAGGGTGTCATGCAGCCTCATGAATGAATAAACCATCTGCAACAGATTAATGGTGTAATAAAATATGATGGTTCTCATCTTTGCAGAGAAATCCTAACATTATATTCTGAGCCATGGGTGTGTTTCCCACTGAGATTAAACTTTCCATCTCTGTAATCCTCTTCAGACTGCGATGAGGTTCGTTTGACCCGGACACACTGCCCACAGCACAGCACGAGAGGGCTGCGGGCAATCAAGACACAGATATTTTAGGCATCTGTAACTTGTAACTGTATTGCAATTAGTTACCATCCGCGTCATCGCTATGATATAATCTCTCGGCGTGTTCGTGCATTTGAGCCAGCAGCTGTAGGCAGCCTCTACTGTGCATTTTTAAAACTGCAAGGAAAGTTCCCTGACTGAGAACAAGCAAGCAAATGGTGAAGGATGTGCAGGCCTGGTGTGAAGGAAATGTCAAAGGGAATGAAGTGAAGGCACATAAACGTGAAGCACCACACGGCAGTTGGTGGGTGCCGACGGAAGGCTGACAGGAGCAGCAAATAATGGAGTGTATCAAATGTTTTCTTTTTCTCTCCGTCCTCAGGGCTATGATTTTTATGAACTCAAAGGAGATGTGCAGAGCCCTGTCCCTCTGTAGCCATGGTTACAAAAGAGCGGGCGAATGGTAGCCTAGTTGACTTTTCATAGGCCTGCTGTGTTCTGTGTTTTTGCATTCTTTGAGAACTGCCTCAACATCAGTGTAAATTAGATCTTTGATTCTTTACTTGTAGTGATGCAGGTCTCATAGTTGTGAAGCCACTGCATTTGTTACTTTTATTCTACCTCATTCTACTGTTCTATATTCTTCCCTTTGCTAAACTTTCCCAGCATCCTGGTATTTCTGTTAGTGAACTCTTAGACTGCAGAATTAGACTCAGCTTTCTCAGTTACTTGCAATTGCCCAAAACTCTTGAGCCAGAGCACATCAAACCCAACAAACCCCAACCTTTGTTTGGTGTGCTGTAGCTGTATGATTGCTGGAGGTCTCTAATGTGACTGCATTTAAACATTGTTCTTCCCTTATTGACACTGTTCTAGAATGTTCTCTCCTTATTGAAAGTTTTAGAACTGTCTAACCTCCTTCACACAGTTTCTTCCCTTCATTTGCATTGTCCTTATCCACCCTTCTCTCAAATGGTCTACACCTATACTGACACTTCTTGAGCGTTGTCCCCATTCACCCTGGTATAGAATGTCGTTCACTCACCTGGTTGATGTAGAATGCTCTCTTGTATTTACTCTGTTCTCGAGTGTTCTCCCTTTCTTCACACAATTTAATAATGTCATCCTAAGCATTCGCACTATTCCTGAATGTTTCCACCTTATTCACACTGTTCTTTTAATGTTCTTCACTGTTCACACTTCTCAAGGATGTTCTTTCTTATTTGCACTGGTCTAGATCACTAGTCACTTACTCTGATTCTGAATTCTATCATGTTTGTGTTTTTGTTGGGTTTGTGACGTCTGGCTTTTAGTATCACAGTGACATTGTCTCTTGTTGACCTCCTTGACTCGTTGGTTTGGGGAAAAAAAACATTTGAGCAGTTGTAAAGTCAAATAAGTCTCCTCCCAGCTGTAGTGCTAATACATAGGGGGTGAATGGTCCGACAACTAGTTGCTCTGATAGCTTGTTGAATGCAAAGCCATGCAGGAGTCTCTTGCTCCTCCTCAAGTCCTAATCTCACTCTCCTCTGTTTGACAAATCCCATTTCCTCAAGTGGGCTTTGCCTGATCTGGATACAGGGGTTCAATTTTCACAAATGTATGAAAAACAAGCATCCAATGACTTATTTTTCTTCCCCAGCAAAAAAAGGGAAGAGAGAGAAAAAAGTAATTTAACCAGCATGTAGGTCAGCGATCTGGAAACTGTAATATTGCTTTTATGTTCAGCCCCATCTGGTACCTCCTACGGCACTCTCTCTCTCTCTCTCTCTCTCTCTCTCTCTCTCTCTCTCTCTCTCTCTCTCTCTCTCTTTTTTTTTCTCTCTCTCTCTCTCTTTCTCTCTCTCTCTCTCTCTCTCTCTCTCTTTCTCTCTCTGAGTGAAGGAGAATCTGAGAATCACTCACTGACTCATCCCCTGTTCTTTTCATCTCTCTTTTCCTCTATCACTGTGTCTCTCTCTCTTTCTGTGTCTCTGAGAGAGTGAGTGAGGGTGAATCACTCACACACTCCTTCCATCTTCTTCCCTTCTTCCTCTCTGAGTGAGGGAGAATCACTCACTGACTCATCCCCTCTTCTTTTCTTCTCTCTTTCTCTCTCTCTTTCTGTGTCTCTGAGAGAGTGAGGGAGAATCACTCACACACTCCTTTTATCTTATTTTCTTTTTTCCATCTCTCTCTCTCTCTCTCTCTCTCTCTCATTCTCTCTGTTTGTCTCTTGTTTGGGATAATAAACCATTAAATAATTCATAAAGTAAGAAGAGACAAATCTGTTTTGTGTTTCATGTTGTATTACTTTGTCATGTGCTTTGTGCTAATGTTTGTGTGTGTGTGTGTGTGTGTGAGTGAGAGAGAGAAGGAATAAATAGGTGAAAGTAAGAGAGCTCTGAGAAGTGTAAAGAGGTGGTCAAATGACATTTACTCCATACAGTCAAGCCCTGTGCAGCAGGTCAGGAGGGACAAAAGAGGGAGAAAATGCATTATGTTAATGGTACTTGCTCTTTCCCCCTCACAGAGTGGCATTAAACAAATTACCTTGCCATCTCTCTAATGCAAAGTCTCAAACAACAGGTAGGTGCCTTTCTAAAAGGGAAATCAATTCTGTTTTTGGCTTTGCTGCTTCCTGACTCCACTGGGAGCCATTGCTGATGCTTTCTGGATCTGTAAGAGTAGAAAAGGCAAAGCAAGCATAGCAACTAATAGATTTAGGTGGTTTTAGAGTTGTGACTTGACTTTCTAGCCGAGAGCTTAAACCTAGTCAAATGAGATTCAGCTTCACACTATTTCTTAGGTCATATGTTTGGCTTGGCTGTGTTTAGAGACAGTGAGGTCAGTGCATGTAGGCTACTCCCATCTAAATCCTGATGCTGTAGGTTGTTTGCCTGTTTTAGAGCTGGGCCTTGTTGATGTGAGACACTGCAACTATAGAACAGAAAGTCTACAATTAGTGCATACATATAGGTAATGTGCGATCATGTGGTCTCTCTGGGCCTCTGGTGGGATTAATTCATAGATAAAACAGATTTATTGTGAATGATTACTAGTTTACCATTTAAACTCTTTAACCACTACATACCTAACATAGTAGTTTCATTTACCAGTTTGTATGTCAATAATGCTTTTAAATGATCATACTCATAGTAATGAACAGAGCCTGTTATGCACATCCTTTTACATGCATCTATTACATGTATACTAACATATTTCCCCAAATAAAGTAAAAAATATAAAATGTGCAATAACATTTGCACAGGCAGTTTTATTTTTTCCAATCCATTCTGCAAATAAACAGTAATTGTGCATTAAAATGTGTGTTCTTTGTAGGGGATGTGTGCTAAATTTCACATAGAAAAATCAATGAAATGTACAAACCACACTTCCAGAAAAGTTAAGGGATATTTTCCAGAGTGCAATAAACACAAAATATGTGATGTGTTAATTAACCCAAACCTTTTGTTTTACTGACCAGCTTAATTATTTTTGTAAACATATGCAAATTTAGTATTTGATGGCTGCAACACACATATCAAAAGTCAGGACAAAGTTAAAATAAGAATAGTCAAGTGACAGTGGTTCGAAAGACTCCACATAAAGTAGGTGAATTTGTAGTAGGTGAGGTATTTTTGTATGATGATTAGGTATAAAATTAGCATCCATCAGAGGGTCAGTCTTTGCAAGCAAAAATGGGTCACAGTTCCCCCCTTTGTGCCAAACTTTTAAGAGAATTGTTTGTTAGCTAAAAGGAACATTTCTCAGTACAAGATTGCAGAGAATTTAGGTCTTTCAACATCTATAGTACATATTGTGGTGAATTCATGACATCTCAGTGCATTAGGGGCGAGCACAGAAACCACTGTTGAATATGTGTGATCTTTGATGCCTGAGACGGCACTGTTTAAGAAACCATCATGCTACTGTTACACATACTGTCACACAAGTGTCATCTTTGTCATTGTGAAAACACTCAAGCACCACAACGAAATGTTATCTTTGCATTTAACCCCTCACACGTGCACACATGGAGCAGCGGGCAGCTACCAACAGCGCCCAGGGATCAGTGTAGTGGGATGGTACCTTGCTCAAGGGTACCTCAGTGTTGCTGCATCAAGAAATGCAACTTGAAACTGTATTACACAAGGAGTAAGGCACATATCAACTCAGAGGCAGAATGGTGGTGAGTTCTTTGGGCCTGAGCTCATCGCAGATGTACTGAAAGACTGTGGGACCATGTGCTGTGGTCTGATGAGTTCACATTTCAACTTTTTGTTCAGAAAAAACAGGCATCCAGTTCTCTATGCCAAAGATGAAAACGACCAGCCAGTTTTCAGCGAAAGGTGCAAAAGCCAGTATCTGTGATGTGCATCAATACCCATAGCATGGGTGAGCTGCATATGTATGAAGGGACCATTCACTCTAAGATGTATATTAAGATTTTAGAGAGACATATGTTACCATCAAGTCATTGTCTCTTCCCTTATTTCTGCAGGACAATGCCAGACCACATTCTGAATGGTCTACAATGTGGCTTTGTAGATACAGAGTGCATTTGCTTGGCTAATCTGCTGTCAGTTCAGATTTCCAACTGAAAATGTATAGAGCTTCACGAGTATGACAATTAGACTGCAGTAACCATGGGCTGTTGAGCACCTAAAATATATAGCAAGAATAGACCAAATATCCAATTGCAAAATAATTCCAGTAAGTTATTTCTATTTGATTAAAAATGGTAATTAAAAGAAAAGATGATGTAACACAATGCCCCTGTTCCAACTTTTGTTGAGTGTGTTATAGCCAAGTTCTACATTTGTGTATATTTACAAAATACAATTAAGTTGGTCAGTAAAGCTGTTAAGTGTTTACTGTCGGTTAAATATAGTTCACCTGAATTAACATATCACAGATTTTTGTTTTGATTGTATTTTGGAAAATATTCCAACTTTTCTGGAAATGGGGTTTGTAATTTTACTAGGGGCATCAAAACATTTACATCTGACTTTATATCTCTGTTTTTGTTGTTTGGTTTTTTCTTTCTTTTTCTTTAATTGACCGCCCAGTCAGTCTGGATTTAAAGGGGACTGCTTTAGCATAATGTGCCTTCCTTTAAAGTTTAAGCAATAATCTCCATTGATTTGATTATTCTATTGTATGTCTTTGTGACTGCATTCTCCCCCCAATGACCTCTGCAATGCCTTTTGGTTTTGGAGCCCCTTCACCATATTTTTTTACATCAGTCTTCTGGTGTTTGTAGTCAACCTGTTTTGCAACGCTCCTCTGTCAGCATGTTTCTGGCCATTCTTGCCTCTGCTCCAGAGCACTCTACCGCTCTACCATGCAGCACTGCGTCAGACTTTGAAATGCAATCGTAAACACTCTGGCAGCCAGCCTGCACTGGGCCCTGTCTGCCTGCAGCATGTGGAAATTTCTCACACTCTCCACTGGTGATGCTCAGCTCTGTATGTAAATCGATGTTGGTGAGTTTTTTCTATGCCTGACTCAACACCAGAAGGCTCAAGTTCTGTGTTACTGTACCATTTCTATGTGATTGAGAAGTTTTTTGAATATTCTGCCCATTGTCAGTGGTCTGGTATGCAATTTCTTTTTTTTAAATATCAAAATAAAACATGACATGTCTTAAAGTTTACACAACAAAATAAATCTCAAGAAGAGCTGTTTATTAATTTTAAGCAAGAACAACACAAATGCACACAAGGCTGTAAATCACATGACAATCAGGAAAAACTTCCTAAAAAAAGGAATCAAATTTCCATCCAATATGATAAACAGAGGGAAAAAACGTGAGCAGTTCAGCACCCTTAAGTAAACCCTTCTCCAAGCCATATTTATTAACAAGACAGGACGCTTTCCCCAGCGGAACCCTGAGATTAATCCTGGTAGACAGATTTTGAATCTGGAGGCTTGCAATTTTTTCTCAATATTTTAAAACAAATAAAAAGATATTTGTATTAGAATTGACAGGAAAAGGTTTGTAGAGTGTGTGTTTATATATAGTAAGAAAAAGTATAATAACCCTTGTCAAATGACACTTTTTTGTTGTTTTTAGACTTGTAACACAATTTAAAACACATGGGCATCATGCAGATTGTGAAATAATGGTGAAATGAAGAAGAAATATTACTTGATTTTTTTTAACTGCATGATTTAGACAGTCCTATCATGTTACCTGATTGTAACTGTCTTTTTAAGGTTGTAGATTGGTGCAATGTTTTCAGATGCAGAAGGAGATATGTGGTACACAGGCACAGATGGTGGACATCACTCATAACCCAATCATGCTGTCTGTACTGATGGGCAGCTGACAGACTGAACCCTATTGACCTCTGCTGGAAATGCCAGCCATTCAACTCTCTGCTTGCCTGGTCGTGTCTCATACCGCACAGCCAAGATTGGCATCAGCTTCATTTTTGTGGTTGCATGATGTGTGTTTGTCTCTGTGTTTGTCTCTGTGTGTGTCTCTGTATGTGTCTGTGTGTGTGTCTAAAACAATTGAACATCAGCTCCAGCTTCAGTAAACCTTAATAGTAGTGTGTCAAAACCTGACTGGATCACATATGATGCTAACATAGGCCTGATGCCTCATGTCTGCAAATAAGCCACATTACTTAATTACCAAAATCTTTCCTAACATATATTGTTTGGAACATATACAAAATCTACCCAACATATAATCCCTGCCTTACACAATTTACATCCACTTACCTGTTTCTTCGCATATACAACACAAACTGCTCCTTGTGGCAATTGTATTGAAATGCATTGGTCTACCTCACCAATATTTTTGCTGAGCTCCTCCGTCTGCTCATCCTTCCATGTACATTTAGGTCCTAGGGCACAGTGCTGTTAGCTGTTCATGAGACGATACTCTCTTCTCAAGGTGTAAAGTCCTTTGGTGCAATTGGCTCTAAGCTCTGGAACATTTGCCCAAATACATCCATAACTCTTCCCATTTCCTTTTTCAAAACTGAATTTGACAATCTCCCTTTGCCTTCTCACCCAGTTTTATTCATCCTCCTAGCTTTTGTTATTTTGTATTTCCATTTAGCCCCGTACCTCTTTTTGCTTTTGGTTATTATATATATTTATAAAAACCATCCCCATGCTGCTGCTGATCTTTGTCTGATCATAGTTTTTACATATGAAAACCAGAAGAAAGGTCTGATTTTGCCTCAGCCTTAAAGAATTAATCTGTGATGACTGTTGTCTTTCTCGGACATTCCAAAACATTTAATTTATTCTTCTTTATTCATTATTTTGTAGAATGACTTGTGTGCTTACAGTTGTTTTACTGCATGACCCACTTTCTTTTTAAGATTCAGTTCATGGATAGATGTCCTGATTTATTACTTTAGTGTATTTGGTATATTTCAAAATGAATTATTCCATCCAGTGATAAAAGACTTAGCTCAGATGCACCAAATCAAACCCAAACCATCATACTTTCATCACAATGTTTCATAAATGGGATTTTCATTGCAGTGCTTACCTTTTTCCTAGCATATGCTTATAATTTAATAAAGACGCTTTATTTTGGTCTCATCTTTCCTCAAAACATTTTCCAGAAGCTTTCCGGCTTGTCCATATGACCATTAGCAAACTGTAGATTTGCAGAAATGTTCTTTTTGACAGAAGTGGCTTTCTCTTTGCCACCCTGCCATGCACACAAGTGTTGTTAAATATTTTTTTTTTATGATGAACTCATGAACATTAAAATTACCCAATGTACTTGAAGCTTTTAGTTGCTTAGACATAACTCCTATTTACAGTGGCTTTGTGCCACTCTTCAATAAACAAGGGGTTTGATGATCTGATGGATGATGCATACCTGTTTTTTAAAAGTAGGATTGCACATGAGAAAAAAACTTGTAATCATTGTCAGGGCTCCCAGGGTTTTTGCTACATGCACTAAACATAACTGTAGTTCAGAGATAATTCCACCTGCTTTTTTTGCTTTTCTGCTAAAACGTTAGAAACACTGATCACAGCTATCCGCAATGTGTTGTTGATGTAAATATGTGACACAGCTGGTGCAGTTGTGAGTACGTAATGTTACAGAGCTGGGTCAGCAAATGGCTGACAGAGATGGAAGAGGCAGACTCTTGTTGGTTTTATGGCTGATTTATGGCTTTGTTTTTCTTTGCATTTGATATGCAGACTGTCGAGGACAAACTCTGGCAAAAGATTGAAATGAGAAGTAATTTAAACTGATATTATTTGCCCTTTGTGTGTATGTGTGTGCCTGACGTGAAGGTCAGCGGTCATCATAGTCCTGTGAGGAAAAAGACATCACACCGATATTAAAAGCACCTGTCAAGCTGCATTGCATCATGAAGGGTGAGGACTAAGCCAGTGAAATGACAGAGGCCAGTGTCCCCAAAATGACTGCAGAGTAGTAGTTTGAGAGACAGGATATTGCTCTTTGTGTGTGAATGCATTTGTGTGTTTCTCAGTACGATATAAGACAACATTCCGTCATTTCTATGACGTCTCCCTGATCTCCCAGTAGACATTTGTTTATATTGTGTTTGATAAGTTTTTGAATTTTTATGATCTGATCTGCGGTGTTTTCATTTCACACCATGGCTGCTGTTGTATTTTTAGTGTTTAGCTGAGTATTCCTTGTGTTTTTTAATCTGATTAATCACAGAATAATCCGTTTTGATTCATTTTGTTTAAAAAGTGAATAGGCAATTCATGTAATGCTTCAGCAATCATTCTTGCTCATCACAGAAATGTGATCATAAAAATGACATTATTAATTAAAGGGGCTGTATCATGGGAAATCACATTTTTTTCTCTTTTTTTGAATGTAGGGTTAGGGTTAAGGTATGAGCTTTAACTCGGAAGTGCACACAGTTGAAACAGCGAAGGAGATGGAGGACACAAATTACAAATGTTATAAGCTTTTGGAAACTGCAGAATAAAAGAACAAATGCTGGACACTGTTTCACATGCCATCATCAGTGCACTTGTCTGTTTGTAAATCACCCAAAATACACCCAGTAACTGCTCATGCAAGCTGCTATGCTTCATATGCAAATTAGTATGCTATGTTTAGGATCTTTGTATATCAGGACCAAAGTCAGAAAGAAAGAGAAGTGACTTGACAGAGTGAGGACGTTGCAGTGTTCCTAATGTGTTTGCTGCTGTGGAAAGAACACACAACTTGGCACTAACAGGTGGACCTTATCCTTTTCTCCCCCCCCAACAATTGACATCTTAATGGATTTCCCTGGTTGAAGTCACAGTGAAAGGCTGCCAGCCACCAGAAGAGAGTGAAGCCGAGTTAGGAAGATGTTTTTTCTCAGTATATGAAGAGAAATGAGCTTGTGCTGGTGATGGAGTGCCCCAAAAATGAGACAAAAAAGATCAGAAAATGTGTTGCAGCATTTTTATGTGAAAGGTCTAATATGGTTTTACATAGCAACTCTAATGGTGGTCAGTCTTGATCTGTAATGCGTGTCTGCATTGGTTGAATGGCAGTTTGCTCCTGCTCCTCTGCTCAGTCAGTGTGCGTGTGTCTGCATGTGCATATATGTGTGTGGCTGTCTTTTAGCTTTATGCTGAGCTGGATAGTGTGCTTTGGGCTTTGATGAGCAGAGGGAGTGAGGAACCCTGCAGGCTGCATAATCAGTCTGGCCCCTCATTAAGCTCCAGAGCCGCCCAGCGGCCCACCGAGAGGCCAGGCTCTGTCTGCGTTCAGCCATCGTTTGGCCCACCCGCTCCCAGCATCCCTCCTCTGTCATTCAGAGCAAGGGCTGGTGGTGCGAAAGGGGCAGACTGAGCAGAAGAAAAAAAAGGAGAGGAGGTGTAATTTCTACCCACTCCTCCCTAAAGGGCTGAACATGTGGATAATGAAACTGCTCCTTGTTTCCAGGCCTCCCTAACAGTGGCCAAATAAGCTGCAAGCCTCAGGAGCTCAGCTAAGCTTTTTTTTATCCAAAGCAGCTTCGTCGCTTCATCAGTTTAAACCAGAATCCACTTTCTGTCAGGGAACGACTGGGGCTATTCCTCATTTTTGAGGGAGAAACACCCATGCAAGCACACTATTAATCTTACCAAAAGTGGTGTTGACAATATGTTTAGAGACTTTGAAGTCTCCTTTAACCTGGTAAAACTGCCTCTGGATTAGTAGAGGTACATGTGTCCATGTTGGTCATAGTAAAATGGATCAGAGTGTGGAATTGGTGCTTTTTATGCGTTACCATGTTTTCTATCATATATAAAAGAAGCATACTGCTTTTTTGTTTGATGCCCTGTAATTGTTGCTGCAGAAGTTGTGCACATGCATTTAGAATAACATGGTGAATTATTACCAGTGATTTGTTTTGCATCTGAATAAAGCAGCGATCAGCTGTCACCTTACTTTTTCTTTGCTGAGGAGGAGCAAAAATTAAGCAACTTTGAGTAACTTTAAGTATTTTTGTTTTGTGCATCTGTGAGTAACAAGTGGGCTGCATTTGATGTGACAACAGCTAAATAGGAAAGGGCAACTGAAATGTTCCTTTGTTAGATGTTCTTTATGCATCAGCATTGAGAAGTAACGTCACAGAAGCAGATAAAAAAAATGTAGAAATAGATGTTTTTTCTTTGCCACAGCTTTGAAGAGTTAATTTGGGAGCTTGCTTTCTGTCACTGATTGGACTAAAAGGGTTTTACAGATGACTTGCTCCCTGGTCTGATGATGAATGAGTGACAAGTCTATATAAATGGCTGTGATCCGTTATGTCATTTTTGGGGTTGTGCCACAGTCCTGTTAAAGTAATCTGTGGGTTTATTTCCTTAAACATAAATTGAGTGGTAGTACTGCACCCAGTACGGTGAGATAAAGGCAATAATGATGCTGTAAACATGGCATGTTCCCTCATTTACTCTTTTTACTGTTTCTATTCTCGTTTGCTTTTTGACTGGCCCTCTGTCTCCTTGTGCCAATTACTTAATCCAAATTTTCCATGCTTTTACCTTCTCCAGCGAAACACTGTTTGTCTTTCATTAGACTGAGTGGAGCTGATGTGGAAATTGCATGTCGTGTGTGGCAGCATTTGCTCTGTACTGAATTCTTTGGCAGCACTTTTCATTATTCTGTAAGCTCAGGCTTACTTAATTATTTCGTGTAAATCCGGGCTGGATATTCTGAAATTAGAATGCTGTTTTAAATTTAAAGGGAGGAAAGGGAATGGAGAAATTGTTTTATGCAACCATGTGTAAGCCAGGCACACTCTGGCTGTCGAGAGCGGGGTGGGATGTGATTGCTAGTGAAGTGCAGTTAGGATGTGATTCATGGTTGCGGCTGAAATGTGAAATCTGAGTGAATAGACTATCCTCTGTGTAGTTGCATCTCCAGGTTGATTTGAGTGGACACAAAGCCTAGACACAACTGCATGATTTCTTGGAAGTGTCCGTCTAGATATGTTCCTTGCCCATAGCTCCTTCAATGAGATCTAGGAGGTGTGTGTGTGAGACAGACAAGCTTCAGCAGACTGCAGTGACAGGCTTGAGAGTGATGAGTGTAGGAGATTTATATCCCTCAGCTGAGCCTCATGATGGACTGACTTCAGAACTGTAACCCAATGATAAACACACTCTTTCACCTGTATTTTAATGTGTATATGTGTGTCTGCACATACGTGTGTTTTCCTATGTTGGACTGTATGTGTATATGGAAGCAATACCTGTCCATTAATTATATTATGATTAGTTTCAGTGGAATCCATCCTAGTTGTCCTGTGTGTGTGTGTGTGTGCGTGCGCGCGCACACTCTTCTGTGTCATATTTATGCTTAAATATAGAAAAACCTAAGAAGTTCACAAATTTTCAAGCATGAGTGTAGATTGGCAGGATTGCTGTTTTTGAAGAGCAATGGCTTTCCCTTTGCAACCCTGCAATGCTCACAGTTTTTGTTCAGTGTTTTTCTTTGAAAGGACTAATGAACATCATCATTAGCCAATATAAGAGAGGTCTTTATTTCCTTATAAGTTTTGCTATGTTCTCTTGTGACCTTCTTGACTATTACAAGCCTTGCTCTTGGAGTGATCTTTGTTAGCTGACCACTCCTAGAGAGGGTAACGGTGGTCTTGAATTTCCTCCATGTGTACACAGCCTGTGGACTGGGGCAGTCTAATGTCTTTAGAAATATTTTGTAGCCTTTTTCTGCCAGATGTGGACATATCAGAAATCTCCTTTGTTCATGCCATGATACATGATTTCCATAAACATGCACCGTAAAGGTTCCGGTTCTGTAAATAAAACAGTGCTGATCGTATACTTTTACATTCACAGACATGTAATATTGGTCAAAAAATAAATGACCAATTATATGTTTGTCTTATTTGTATAATAGTTTATATCTCGTTTTAGGACATGTGAAAATGTTTTAAGTTGCAGAAATATAGAAAATTTCAAGGGTTCACAAACTTTCAAACACCACTATATTCTGTCTATACCGTGCAGTTCAAAATTCAACAGACAATAAAAGAATGTACTTCAGAACTCATTAGCACTTGTTTTGCTAGGCAACAGTAATACTGACTCTGATGGCGGGTATTTGTGCGGTGGATTTGAGTGACAGGTCCCTTTTGTGCACCTCATGAGAGAGAATTATTAACCATCAGAGACACGGCCACCAAACTTTGATGCTCTTTCCATTATCATGCATTATTCTGTGTGCAGTTGGTTGCCATCAAGTCTGTGGTTTGTGTAGTCCATTTTCCTCCAGCAAAAACCACAGTGCTGCAGCCTGCAATTCCGGCTATGAGCTGTTAAAAATACCCCCATTATCCAAATTGGTTAATGTGTGCATGTCTTTGCGTTTGCATAAATGGATGGGCATTGCATTTACATGACAGGATGTGCCTCCCCAGCTTGAAGGGTCAGCCACTGTAAAACTCAAATTCAACATGACTCCTCTTCCCTATCCTTGCATTTGGCGGTGTCTTTGTATATGCCTCTAGATGTACATGTAATCATTTCAGTTTAGGGGTTAAGACCTTGCCCTTGTAAACTGAAGGATGCAGGTTCAAGTCCCGGCCTGGGCACCACTGAGGTACCCTTGAGCAAGGTACCATCCTACAACACTCCTCTCCAGGGAGCAGTGTAATCAATCATGTACCACTTTCCCTGTTGCATATTAGCTTAAGAAAGCCTGGACTTCACTGTTGGTCCATTTGTCCATATTTTTTCTCAGATATTAGTGCTAAGAGCTGTTGATTGCACTGCTAACATTCCACACAGTTTAAAAACAGTTTACATACGTCTCTCAGGGTTCTTTTAGTGTGAGAAGGTACCTACTCTAAAGTGGTAGTTAAAATAGTTTCTTCAAATGTTTAAGAACTAAAAGGGGAACGTCCTCCGTTGGTTCTAAGAATTATGAAGAAGTTCCTTGGGTTAGAAAGCACCTAATACACACACTCACTCAAACATCATTCATGCGTTTATATTATTATTATCGTCATCATTATTGTCTTTGGGTAAGACCTGTAGTTCTTGGCAGCAGGAGCATTAATAAGGGATGAGTGTCTGAAGATCCCTCCTGTGATGTCATGTCTGAGCTGACATAATTACTGAGAAATGACACACTCTCTTACACCTATTTAGACCTACTCTAACACACACACACACACACACACACACACACACACACACACACACACACACACACACACACACGGTTTTCTCTTGACCTCAATTTTTTGCCCCAGTGCCTTAAATATCTGTCTCCCAGCATCCCCTCACCTCTTATTCTGTGACTCTCTACTAAAACCCTTCTATTAGAGCACCAGGGCAGCACCAGGGCACTGCAGCACAAACAAATTACGTTTGGGTCTGCTGTGTCTATACGTGCATGTGGGTTTTTTACACATGAATGTGTGAAGACCGTTACATTAAAGCTGCTGTAGGTAAGATTGAGAAGATGATGCTTGTATTTTATATTGAAAGTTAAAGATTAAAGATCATTAAACACACTATGTCTTGTTTTTACCTTTCATTCTGATGTATTAGGTGTTTGGTGAAATTTGCATGAAAGCCCTGACCTGTGGCTTCTGGCCTGCATGTGCTCCCTGTGCTGACTTGCCTGTGCTTACTTGCCTGTGCTGACGTGCATGTGCCTTTTAATGAAGACTTAACTCAGTAGGTGTGATATTCCTGGAGATGAGGATACCTTCACCCTCCAGTTACTCCCCATAGTCACATCTTAGAAACGTGTCTCAGTGGGAACATTGCAAATCACATTTTATTCCTCTGGCTCTGTGCCCACCTTGTTATTTTGAAGCCCCCCAACTGGGAGAGTATAATGTAGTCTGACAGTCTTCTTCCACTCTCACCATTCCTGCACACACACACACACACACACACACTCTCTCTCTCACACATTGTCCCACCCCACCCCCCAGCTGTGTAAAGAAGATCAGAGTGTGTGAAGTCAATGTCCCTGGATAAGCCGACACAGTTGTCAGTATCGAGCTCTGCTTTTAGAGAGAGTGTGTTCCCTCTTTTGATTAGCATCATCATTAACAGCTTCAGGGGCTTCTCCCTCAGATTTGGATCCCCAAAATTGTAAACCTGCAAATTTTCCTTGAATAAGAAACATTTGTCTGTAAGTTGTCAGTTTGGCACTTTGCATTGTGTGTGAAAGAGAGTGACAGAAGGAGACAGGTGTGATAAAACTGAATCTGATGTTTGTGTGTGAATCGCTCAAGCCCTGGGCCTTCGTTTCACACCCACTAAATATCCGCCTCATCTCCACGGTAACAGATTTACCACCACTGGTGGACACTGCACATCTCATATTGCTTCATTTCTCTCTCTCTCTCTCTCTCTCTCTCTCTCTCTCTCTCTCTCTCTTGCTCTCTCTCTTGCTCTCTCTCTATTGCTCTCTCTCTGTTGCTCTCTCTCTCGATTACTCTTTCTCTCTCCCCTTGCGCTCTTTCCCTCCCTCTCTCTCTTTCTCTCTACCCCTCTTTTTCTCTCTCATTCTCTCCTTCTCTCTTTGTCCTGCTGATTTTGCGTGCTGCACCGTGTTTTTGCCTTATTGCAGTCCATGTGACTATTATTAAACCCTCTTCCTCTTAATGATTTCTTTTGAGATGTAGAAGACTTTGCAGTATCTGCTGCATGTTGTAAAAAGAATGTTTGAATGAATCAGCTGTTTTTATTTACTGATTTATGTACTTTGTGTAATTTATGTACTGATTTAACATCGTAAATAATGAGTATGTCAGTTTCATGTGCATTGCACTTGAATGCTCTATATATGTTATACCCATCATCCTATATATTTTTCAGCTTAATTTATTGATCATACAAATTACAAGTGAAATGAAGAGTTTTTTCCTTTTATTTTTGTAAGTGAGGCAGTATGTGTGCATGCGTGCGCATCCACACGTGTGCGTCCATGCGTACGCATCCATTCGTGTCTGTGTGTGTGTATGCGTGTCTGTGTGTGTGTATGTGTGTGTATGTGTGTGTATGTGTGTGTATGCATGTGTGCGTGTGTATGTGCGTGCGTGTGTATGTGTGTGTATGTGGGTGCGTGTGTATGTGTGTGCGTGTGTATGTGTGTGCGTGCGTGTGTGTGTGCGTATGTGTGTGCGCGTGTGTATGTGCGTACGTGTGTGTGTGGGGTGAAGTTTTGATTAACCTTAGAGCTTCATGCACTAAAAGGAGAAAACTAAACAAATGTTAGAGCCCAGCATGAGCTTTTTTAGAACAATGAAGTCAGACTCCGTGTGAGGAGGCCTTATGGGTTCTTGCCCCCTCTGGTGAAAATTAAATTATTCTGGATAGTTTATACATTTTTCTGATTTGGTTATAGTCACACCCCTAATGTTTCTAATATCAGTGCATTCATGTAGTGACCAAATTGTACATTCTGGGTAAAGAGCAAAAAGACCCTCTTACTAAATGTGTTGGCTGTTTCTTAAAAATCGTGAATGGAAAAAAAAATCGACAGCCTATCAATTTAATTGTAAAGAAGTCAGAATTGGCTCATAAAATCCATGATTGGTGCATTCCTGGCATTGAGTGTATCAGTGTAATGGAGACATACTGCATGTTGAGAACATCTGTATCTCAGTTAGTACAGTTGTGTGGGCAGTGATGACATTAGCCAGAACATGAATACATTAGACAGACACATGCCACTCTCACTGCTGAAATGAATATTTCACCTCTGTAGGCCATTGTCTCTCTGGATGGCTTATCTCTGGCTCTGCTCCGTTGCTTGTTTGGTCCTGTGGTGTCATGTGACCCTGCCTTCAGGTGTCCGTCAGCTGTGTGGTCGTCATAGCGACACAGTGCAGCGATAGGGTGGGGCCAGAAATCCTAATGGAGGTGCTTTGTCCTGTTGTCACTTTAATAGTCACCACTGAGACCTCCTGCAGGTCATCTTCTGACTTACCACACACACACACACACACAATATATATACGAGGGAGAGCATGAGAAAATAAAGGCAGAGCCAGATCATTTATTGCCTCTCTCTCTCTCTCTCTCTCTCTCTCTCTCTCTCTCTCTCTCTCTCTCTCTCTCTCCCTCTCTCTCTCTCTCTCT
>JBBPDA010000025.1:17979370-17999043 GCA_037974385.1 Arnoldichthys spilopterus
AATATATATACGAGGGAGAGCAGGAGAAAAGAAAGGCATAGCCAGAGCATTTAGTGTCTCTCTCTCTCTCTCTCTCTCTCTCTCTCTCTCTCTCTCTCTCTCTCTCTCTCTCTCTATAACTCTTTCTCTCTGTCTCCATCTATCTCTCTGTCTCTCTCTCTCTCTCTCTCTCACTTTCTCTCATTCGCACACTCTCTCATTGCTGTGTAAATCCTCAGACATGGCCACTCAAGCTCCCCTTGAGCTAACATCAATACTTTGTGCGATGCAGCATTTTACAGAGATTAATGCTAACTGTGCTTAAATGAGGTCAATGAGCTTTTCACTGTGAAGCATTTGTACAGTCGTGCTGAAAGTGCACTCATAGACCATATAACTCATATTTATTATTTATATAGAGATAAACTACAATGCTAGGCTGGAATAACAAGTAAGTTGAATATTACAGCATACCTAAAGCCGGCCTAACCTGTGTGACACATTCATTCATACATATTCAGCATAATAGTCTGTTTGATGAGTACAAGTTGATATAGTGCCGTGGATTTAATAAGAGCCTGCATATTGGCAGATAGTCTGAAACATGTGCTTACTTTGTGTGTTTTACAGAGAAGAGCTCTCTGGCTGACCTGACTTGCTCTCACTCTTTCTAAATGTAATATAAGCGGGTCAGTTTCATCAGTCTCTTTCATTCTGTTAATGTATATATGCGTGAGACATGATACTGAGTGGGGGAAGAGTCAATTCATTTAAAGGTAAAAGAGAAGCCAAGGCTGAGAATGATGCCTGCTCTGTATCTTGTTCAAATGCATAGAGTTTGGCGACTTTATCTTATTTCTTTCTATATTTGCCTTGGCTGCGAGGATAGAGCAGAGAGGGGCTGGCATTAGAGCCAGCGGGGGATCCAGTGCATCAGAGCCAGACACAACAGCGCATGTCCTGGGACGCCCCTGACTTCAATGCACAGGCCTCTCTGCCCTTTTCCCTCCCCCACTTGCCCTTATCTCCTCCAGCAGAGGGCTATAGCCTCTCTTTCTGCTCCCTAGCGCTGGATTACCCTTCGTAATCCCACTCTTTCTCACTGACACAGGGGCACAATGTCTGCCCTGCATCTGCCTTGTGTCCCTAGATCCTGTGTACAGATTTATATTGTTTATATTATTGTAAAAAATTCTTGTAGGTCTGAAGTGGTGACTGTGTTGGAAAAAGAAAGACATTGTTAGCATTTTAGCATCAACAATTGTCTGCAATGATAAGTCTTACAGTATGAGATATTTAAATTATGGTATAAACAAAAATTGGATAAAAAGAAAACAATTAGAGAAATATCTTTTTTATTTGCAAATTAGCTAATTTAACAGTTTCAGTGACATCTGAATTTGAACAATGTCAGTACATTTAGCAAAAAATGAAGCTTTATCTTATACAGACTTACTTAACATATGTAAAGGCATTAATGCACATCAGAGGGGTATCTATAGGGTCTTCTGGTCTTTCAGAGAAAAATGTATCTGTCATTTTTTTGTTCATTTAATTTAATAAAATCATCAGATATTCTACTCTGTGAGTGCTGTTGTACCACCTTTTTGGAAGCAAAATAGTTAAAATAAGATTATGAATACAAGCCTAACATTAGTCTTAGTAGCAGGTTAGTCAGTTGCTAAAACTAGACAGACAGCAGCTGTATCATACAGTACCTTTTTACTGAAAATGACACTGTAAACAGCTACATAGGCAAATATGTTCATATGTCTGAAACTATGAATGATACATGGAAGTTCACAAGCTTTAAATGTGCTTAATCTAAATTTTTGAATGTTTGTGTTTGTGAATCTTATATAATGTATTATTGTATATTTTACTTTGTTAAAAACTTATAAAAATAGATTGACCCTGAGGGGAAAAGGGGCTGCATGATTTTAATATGACTAAGGCAATATGCAAAGCACTGATGCAAACCAGTGTGGAGGAATCTATCATCCTGTGTCAAAGAGCATGAGAATCCTCTCACCGCTGCTTTAATGCTGCAGGTCAGCATACAGCTTGTTAAAAGCAGCCTTTGTCCTCCTGCCAGACAGACAGATCAGACACCTAGGCTACAGGGAAAACTAAAAGTGTGAGAGAGGAGACAGAGGGCTCATACTGTATCATAGTCACATAATCCGATTAAGTTCTTGGATTCTTGCAGACGCTGTCAGGACCCCCTTCATCGCCCTTGAGCTGGTCTGTTAGGGACCCTGCTGCCTGCCAAACAAAGACAGTCATCTTTTACACACACACACACACACACACACACACACACACACACACACACTTGATTGTGTGATGCAGTTTCTCTTTTATTAATATTTTATAACATCTGCCCATTTCTCTTTGTACAGTCAATTTACTGTTTAGCAGAGTTTCCTGATACTGTATAATCCTGTCAACAGCTCAATCTCCTTTGTCAGGACAAATCAACACGTTTGGTGTCTGTACCAGGACAGGTTTTGTGGCCCCAATTTACTCAACCCACTCAGTCAAATTAGCAGCTCTGTAAACAAATATGTGCAGCAGACACAACAGCGTCTGGTGCTCACAGTGCTAGGCAGCAGGCAGCGAACACTTGGCAAATCACACCTCTTATTTCCGCTGTTAGCGGAGGGCTTGTTTTTGTTATACTCTTTAATTATTCTTTATGACTTAAGCAGACTGAATGGAACTTATGCAAGCTTGTTCTTTTGCTAACATAAGTGAAATGCCACTCTAGCACAATAAAAACATGAGCTGATAATTTGTTATCACAGTTTATGATATCATGATACCATATTGTATAAAAAAAACCCACCACACTGCAACATGAAGGACAAACATTGTGTTCTGACGTTCTGAATGTCATGTTTGTATATACTGAACGCTATGTGTGTGTGAGTGTGTATGTGTGTAAATATTAGATAATCCTCATTAATTTTCATGAAACATTTTAATACTCAAAGCATTATCATGCAAAAACATTGTATAAACTTATACCAGTCATAAACATAAACAGCATAATCATGAACTTGTGCCAGATATGCAAATTGTTATATATTAACCCTTTGTTAATTTTAATATCATGGCAATGATAATACTCATGTCTGCTATTATGTAGATGTTATTTTAGCACCAAATTGCAAATTGCATGTGCATTTACTTTCCCACACTAGCTTTAATACAGCTTATGACAAGTCAAGTTAAGTAAGCTTTAATTGTCATTTCAACATACAGTTCACAAAGTACATAGTGAAATGAAACAACGTTCCTTCAGGACCACGGTGCTGCATAAAAACACAAGACCACAAGAACTACACACACGACAGCATAAAGTACATTGTTTGTGAGCATGTGCAAACATTGCAGGACAGTGCAAAGATAGGGAATTACAAATTAAGAGCAGCAGAGACCAGTCCACAGTTTTGGATCTAGGAGGTGCAAAGTAGCAGGTTGATCAAAGATGCAGCAATGTTACTGCGAGAGGTCAGATGTAAACATGACACAGGGAGTAGTATGTTGTTGTCTCAGATCATCTTTGTGTTTTCTTTGAAATGAATACTTTTACACTTAGATCTGAGATGATCTGTCCATGATCTCATTCCTACAGCTTTCTTTAAATAAGTAATTGACTGTAAAATTTTAACTGTACTAAATATCATCAATTAGTCATTAGAAACTGGCATTGTTCCAATAGCACTTTAAGCAACAATTGTTAAACCTAAAAAAAAACTAACTTAAAATCACAGCTTGGACACCTTTATTCTCAGTAACTCTAGACCTGTTTACAATTCGCCGTCCATGAGCAAAATTTTTGAAAATATGTTTTTAAACAGATAAATGATTTTCTCTCTAGAAACATTAGTCAGGTTTTAGATAAAGGCATAGAACTGCAGCAGAATTTGTGAAAACTGACTTATCTGAGACTACTGATATGAATGATGTTTGAATTGCTGTACTGCAAGAATTTCTGTATTTGATACAGTTGATCACAATATACTTTTTAAATTACATTAAGGAATGGACTGGCATATCAGGATATCATTCAAATTGGTTTACAACATATTTACAACACATTTAGATTTTGGACAAAAGGATTTGTCTTATCTAAGGGGACCGTGTATAAAAAATGAATGTTATTCATTATGGTGTACCACAGGGCTCTGTGCTAGGTTCACTCCAGTTGTGCCTTATATATGCTGATGATACTACATATCTGTAGTGCCAGAGAATTCTAATGCTGTAAATAAGCTGAGTTGTTTATCTAGTATTACAAGGTGGATGAATAGATTTTTTTAATTAAATCAACATAATAGTGAAATTCTTCTTTCTGGCATAAAAGCACAGAGGGAAAAGACTAAAAACTATTTTGATAAATGAAAGTTCTGACAAATATTTAGATATTTCCTTTTTGTAGGTGTGCCAGGCACAGAAGCACATGTAGTTTGTTTTCCAAGCTTGTTTCAAATTCAAACTCCATTTACATTAAAAATAAGTAAAAGCTGTCTCAGTAAGGAACATTTTGATATAAAGCATAAGCTCTTTCAGTTTCAATCAAAAATGCTTAGAAGACAAAAGACTCTTCATTACTACTATATCTGTACATTGCCTGGGGATGTTTTGTCCAACCTTAATCGAATGTGTTTGGGTGGCCAGCAGTTCCATGTAGACCACCTCCTGCTGCTTGAACCATCACCACACTAAAATAGCTCAAGTTCGACGCAAATAACATGACATTTAAAAGGGACAAGCATTAGTGTGTTTTTTTTATTTTCTTGAAAGGTTTGTTTTTATTTCCTCTTTCCC
The DNA here is from genome assembly GCA_037974385.1 of Arnoldichthys spilopterus. NCBI lineage: Eukaryota > Metazoa > Chordata > Actinopteri > Characiformes > Lepidarchidae > Arnoldichthys > Arnoldichthys spilopterus. Next base: position 17,984,186 of record JBBPDA010000025.1, read on the forward strand.
TGAAGCGGTGCACACATTGTGGCTTATTGCTGTTACAGGCAGAGCCCTTAATAGGTGTGTTAAACATTTCATTGCACAATATTGCTGCTTTGAGGGAAGCTTGTGCAAGAATATCTAAACTCCACAAAATCCAATGTCAGCAGTGGTAGGTTCAGGTTGGAAACAAGCAAGCAGTTTCAGAGTGCCTGTGGTCTTTTCAAATATATATTTGGTTTCCCACCACTAATGTTCTTGGGGGTTCACAAACCAGGAGAATGGAGACCACAAGAGACCTGCATTTGAAAATAAGGTGTTGTAATAATTTTCCAGTGGAAATTTACCCTCATTTGTTTGCTTGTCTGGTTGTGCTCTGGTTCCACATGTTTTTATTATGCCACACACTGTGAAAACTGACATTCTGTATATCTGTATCTCTCTATGTGTCTATGTGCCAGTCTATTTATGTCTTTGTCAGTCTGTCTCTCTATCTGTCTGTCTGTCTGTCTGCCTGCCTGTCTTTGTCTATGTCTCTCATACAACAGGTTACCAACCTAGACTGGCCATGGCCTCAGTTGTGTTGACATAAGGCTGTATATTGAAAGAAAGTCATCCTCTCACCTCCCTCTTTGCTTGACCCTCAGGGCTGCAGAAACAGGGTTTGGGAGGGGTAGGTGCTGAGGATGGGCTTTTGTTTCTCATCCTTCTATGCAGCTCGTTACATGGCATCAAGCAATCTTGTTACTGACCCCTGTTTGAACTCTTGCCCGAAGATACAGGGTTTATAACTGCTTTCGTGGGCGGTGGGCAGTCAGCAACATCACAGAATGAGTAAAAAAGAAGAGAAAGTCAGCATTTACATACAATGTGCAAAAACAAATTGTGTCTAAAGTCAGTGCCGTATTAATAAACAACATTTAAACAGAGCATTATAGTAAACTACAGATGAATGACACTCGCTGCAGATTAGAAAGGTTTAGGTGGAACAGTGCTGCTCCCGTGAAAAATTTTCAGTTTGCACGTGAGCAGGTTCTTTTCCTTGCTGAAAACTGATCTTGTAATGATGTTGTAATAGCAATGCACCATAGCTCATGTGCCCCTGTCTTTAAAAGGTGAGGTAGTGGGTAATTCTGATTGGTTTATTGCGCGTTGAGCCCAAAACACAGTTTCCATCATCAAAATAGCAAAATGGATTTGTGAATTCCAATAAATGTTAGTTGGGCCTTGCGCTTTACACTTTAAGCTTTGTGTTATATTGTAAAAATAGAGCTTTTTGTGTTCTATTAGGCTTTGCCTGGTTGTTAGTAGTACCATTTTCTCTCTTTCGCTCAAGGATTGCAAAATGTTTTTTGCTTAATTTCTTTTGGTTCACCCCTTCCTTGTGCAGATCCCTTAGTGAAAATATCTTCTCCCTGCATCCATTTTATATGCATATCAGTTTGAAATGTGTGAGGTGTGTCGACAACAGCTTGTCTGAATGTTACTGTCTAATTGAAGGGGATCATAATGTCATTTAGAGCTTTGGGAACAGCTTTGTTTGGGAGGACAAATCAAATTGGTTTTTGAGATTGAAACGATGGATGAATGAAAGTTGGGGGGTGCACAAAAGTAAAGAGTGAAGAGACGCTGATAAATCTTGTACTGTACTGAGGACTGAAGGCCTCTGTGTAATTTTCTGTTAAATATGTTTCCTGTTCTTTTTTTTTTACTGATCCTGAATGAAAGTGAAAGTGACTATTTGTCATTGTGAACACACTCAACCACCAGAATGAAATGTGACCTCTGCATTTAACCCATCACATATGTGCACGTGAAGCAGCTGGCATTAAATGCAAACTTAATTAAATGCAAGGATAGTCACCAACTGTCAGGACTGCATTTCCCTTGGTCACATTTGTATATTTACTAACTTTTTAAAATAAATTTTAATTACACCTAAAATGAGTCATGATATTTTTAAAGATTTCATCATGAATTACGTTTTTTTCTAAAGAATCATAACAGATGATTGGACAGAACTGAGGTTGGAGATGTAAAAACCCTAAAGCAGTATACTGTGCAGTATAGCGAGGGCTAGCTGCACTCTTTTCCTGTTTAACTGAACAGCACCATTATGGTGTATTGCTACATGTGTATTTAATCTGAAATCATTTGTAGCATAAGTCTTCCTCTCTACCCTGTCCTCTTCAGCCCTGACCCTCTTAACTGGAAGAATGTATCACTATTCCCTCTGCTGACCCCTGTGAACACCTCTGCATCTCATTGACCCATTACTTCCACTTTTCCAGGTCTGTTTCACTATTGATCAGAGAGGGCCCCTGCTGTACTGGCCTGCACACTCGAGGGAGCAGAGCCGTGGAGATCATATCCAGCGTGTAAACCCCAGTTCTTCCAGACAGAACTGCGAGGTGCTTGTGTGAAATATGTGAAGTATGATCAGACACTTTTAGACTGAGAAATATGGCAATGAAGGAACCATGTGGGTTGCAGCAGTGTGTCTCAAAGGAACACATTATAATTCCAGTCCAGAAAATTCTCCTTCAGATGAAGCAGCACAAATGTCTGCCCATGTCTTTAATGCACTTTGTCTCGATTCTGTGTTCTTTCTTCAAGGTTTAGCTTTGCAAATATATTAAAGTACGGAACTGGTATTAGAGTTCGAAACTGACAGAATCTTGCCTGTGGTCACTGAACATGTCTATATAATTCTAAAATGAAGAATGTCTATAAGATTTTTTGAAGTCCAAATCTTAGTGCTAGCGACAGAGCGCAAAACGGTTCTGATCCTGTATCTACACATTCCAAGGGTAGATCACATTGTGCTTGGTCTTGTTTAAAAAGCCTATACAAAACTTTATGCCCAGTGAAGGACACGCGCGTTCAGTGGCAGTTATGCTGTGTTAAATTTCTGAGGTTTGCAGGCTTATATCTCCCTGTTTCCCAAGGGCTAGCAAAGCATGGCAGGTGTCATTTGAAAGTGCAGACAGAGCTCAATCAGACTGTGAAGTTTGGTGCTGATAGAGTTCTCCTTGTGGGAGTTTTTTTTTTTTTTTTTTTGCTGGAGACCGTATTATGGATTAAGTGCTTTTCAATGGGACTTTGGTTCTGAGTCATATATGAAATTGGATTTTTTTTTTGACAAGACAGCTGCACAGTGGGCACTTCAAGTACACTTAAAAAATGCAAAATACTTTTTCTTTCTGCTTTGAATGCACTCACTATTTATGCTACTCACCATTTGCATGACAATTTTAACTGTTTAGCAGCCTTCCACTTTCAAGCTCAGCTGAAACACTGGCATTGCAGATTTAAAGTAGTGCCACACTGCCTACATTTAACCTACTTGTTTACTTCTGAAAATGTAACTTACTGCTGCAAGTTGTGGATAATGTTTTTTTATGATAGTGGCATAAATGAAGCACAATGGGGTAAAAGCCTTAAGGAGGGATTAGGATGTGATTGGGCTATGACGCTGATCCTGCGGATTAGATTGAGACGTCCCTAATTTCAGTTTTGGTTAAGATCATTTCTGCAGGCATGGTGGGTTTATTTTTGCCCATAGTACCAATGCTGTGTGAGAGAATTTAGCTCCAGTGCCAATGCTGACCTTTTTGGGCTGCCCAGAAACTCTGAAAAATTTGCATAAGGAAAATGCACTGCCTCGACTGAGTCAATGTTTCTATTGTGCCACTGTAGAGTGATTGTTTTGTTTTCTCTTTTACTTCTTGTTTGGTGTTTGGTTCACATGCAGGTTTCTTGTATGCGCTGTTTGCTGGTAGCTGGACCATCTTAGGTCCATTTTGATGAAGTAAGGGACTTTACTCTTCACACAGCCATCTGTTCTCTTTTTCCCAACACTGTGGTCTCTGTCATCAGCTGAACTGAGGTTTCCTGGCACAAACTCTCATTTAAAGTGCATTAATATCTCATGCCCATGGTGCTGTCTTGCCCTGCTCAGTGGGGCTTTTTGAGCTTCTGTGTTGGTTTAATTTGTAGGCATCAAATACATAATTTAATGCTATAGCATGAATTTTATTGTACAGGCTGTAGTTTTCAGCTTAGTAGGGCATCATGTGGTGAGACTTTTCATGTGGTGAGGTATTCCCGGTCTTATTTTTCAGTAATTAAAGTGCCACAATGGAAGTTTGGCATGGTGCCCATGTTGTGAGTAGTCATGGTGAGATCTTGAGTCTTCTGCATATATAAAAAGTTATTTTATGCCCTTCATCCTTTTTTCCTTCTCTTCTCTTCTCTTCTCTTCTCTTCTCTTCTCTTCTCTTCTCTTCGTGAGCGCTGTCTTTCTATTCTTGTCTTCTCCTTTCCTCGTCTGCCTTTTTCTATGATCTCTTCTCTTCTTCCCTCAGTGTCAGGTGTCTAGACAATTTCGGGTGTGTCTGTAAACACTCAGTAATGTGTTTCACAGCTGATCCATGCACAACACCGCATCTCAGCTGCTCCTGACAACCTGTTAATTTTGCATGAATGCAGAGTGTGGGACTTCAGGGGGCTTCATCAGAGCAGTCTCTTATTTTTTGGTCTCTCTCTCTGTCTCGTTCAGGCACACACACTTTCCTTGTGTCTGCCACTTGCACCTTCTGTTGTATGCTGCTCTATTGTGAAAGGAAGCATCTGGGCTCTGGTGAAGCTATTGAATGTAATATGTCCATCTCTCCTCCAAATATTTCATTGCGTTTGATCTACTGTTTGTGCAAGAGGTGATGGGGGCCATGTATTCCCTTCCAGCTGTGACTGGCTGCTCCTCAGGGAGCAGCTCTGAGATGAGAGCAAAATCAATAGTGAGGAAGCAGAGGAAGAGGATTTGACCTGTCTCAAAGAAAGAGAGAGATATGATCGTGATGGAGAAAGAGAGATGGTACATGGAGATTCATGGAGAAGAAAGAGGCCAACCGAAGAGAGAGTGAAAGAGAGGGAAAGCCACATAACTGGTGCATAACTCTGACAGACATCAATGGTGTCACCAAACTCTATTAATATTTATATCCATTAGTTGCTGGTGGATGAAGAGGCCAAAGAGCTGTCTGACAAAAACAAGTGTTCTACAGTAATGCAGTGCTATTGGTCTTCTGCTCTTTATAGACTGTATGATGCCTATGGTAGATGGGTGAGTACCTAACTCAGGTTCACTTGGGCCAGATGGGATAACGAAATTGTAAAGTTCTGAAATGATGAGTCAGAGGCAATGAATAATGGAGTCAAAGTACTGTGTAAGGATATGGAAGTGAAAGTTAGATTATGTGGCACTCACACACTGTGAACAGTGAATTTGTCCTCTGCAATTAACCCATCTATGACACCCATTAACACATACCAAGAGCAAGAGCAGTGGGCTGCACATTTGCGTCTCAAGGGGCAGTTAGGGGTTGGATGTGGTAGGGGGTAAGCGCTGTTTTGCTCACTCTCCCCTGCCACATTTTCTATGCCAGTTCTGGGTATTAAACCAGTCATCTCTACCCCCATATTGACTTATGTCCAAGTTTATAGATTACTGACTTGAAATGACACCTTCCCATGTTGTCTCTAAAAACAAAAAAATGGCTATATATACATCATGGGCCTCTAGAGGCCCTCCTCACCACTTTAAGAAGCATGGCATTAATGTGAGTATGTTGTTAACTATGCATTTTTAAGTACATGATAAATTAGAGGTAAAGACTGAGGTGTTACGAAGCAAAAATGCATGAGGATAAATTAAATTTTATGTGAAGGATGAGATCATGCACCAGTACTTTAGACCTAGCTAATCTGTTACCAGGTGTAAATATCAGAACAAAGATATGCTGTAAGCTTATATCTCAAAGAGATACTAAGGATATGCAGAACACAAATGAGACTGAGCTGTGTGTAAAGTTACCATATCTGGCCTTAGAGACACCTCAGATCGAGCTTGTTCACATTTGTGGAGTCACCTTCATGGCAGTAGGATCCCTGAGTGTAAAGATATAGCTGCACTGAGAGTGTACCCATCTGCTTGGAGGCCCAAGGAGCTCTGGCGTTCTCTCTCTCTCTTTCTCTCTCTCTCTTTCTCTCTCTCTCTCTCTCTCTCTCTCTCTCTCTCTCTTTCTCTCTCTTTCTCTTTCTCTCACTCACACTCACACACACTATGGCTGATGGACAGCTGGTGACACCATGGTAGCAGGTGAAGGATGCTTAAAACACGCCTATGAGCATGTAATGAGGCGAGACAAAAGCATCTCCAGTGTTACGTGTTTATAATTTGCGTGTGTGTGTTTGGATCTTATTTCTGTGTGACTCTCCCAGGGCCCTCTAGCGCACCATCTGGAAGCCCCCAGAGCGGCCACCAATAAGCCCACTCACATGTGACTCATGACTGGCTTTAAATCAGTTTAAATACTGCATGCATTTAACCCTGTTACCCACTGCTAATGCACTGGGGGAGTATGTGGAGGAAGAGAGCATGAAGGAAGGCAGGGAGATAGAAAGTGTGGCATGAGCAGAGGGAGAAGGAACAGAGCTGTGAGAAGCTGCTCACTTCACTGACTGTGCTGGGGCACTTAGAGCTACATGTCACCTGCCATCATCACTAACACAGTGCTGTCCTCAGTGTCAACACACAAGCTGTGCACTGCCTGCTGAGATAAACAAAAGCTGGGATGGTTTTCTTTATACTAAAAATTGCACTTGTGATGGCACTTGTGTCTCTTGTGTATGTTGCTTACTCATTCCTTTTCTTATGTTTTCACAGGTGATCTCTGCCCTGTCCAGAATCTCCCACCACAGCATCGCTCAGATCAAGGGAATCAGGTAATTGTCCAGCTTACACTGATTTTGGTTTTGACCTCAACTCTGGTAACTGGTCCCAGGCCAGAGGGACATCTCATATTACTTTTGCAGCTAGGAGTGGATGACGGTATATGATATTACTATATACTATATTATAAATTATGCCAGGATTCCATTTTTCTTGTATAACAGAAAACACTGAAAAACTGCATGGGCTATAAAAAAATACAGTCTAAATATAGTATAAATAAATAAATAAATAAATAAATAAATGACATGTATATTAACATCAAAAGTGTACAGTACTAATTAGCTAACAATTAGCTTTTGGGATCTTTTTTTTTAACTAATTACTTGATTTTTTCCCTTAGTTTTTAAACAATTTGAGAACAACTTTACTGATATGTTTCAACTTATTCACAAAACTCAGAAAAACAAGATACAAAAATCCCATCGAAATGTTACATTGTGCTATACCACCTTCCCCCAGCAATAGGCTCAGGTGCTTTACTCATGTGGCCTCCTTCCGGAAGTGCTTCAAGAAAGTGTCTGGCTCTGGGAGTAGCATGTGAGTGCAAGCTGTAGGCCAGTGCTTGCTGTCCAATGAGGCAGTGAACCCCTGAGGTACCTCTGTCTCCCTCCCTTACTTTACACTCTAGATTCGGTTTGCATCGCTTTATGTTTCCAGGCTAGGTTCCTTACGCGTGACACAGTATCTCAGCTCCACAAATAAAGCTTTTTATCCGGAAGGGTAATGAGCTGATGGAACAGCCCATTAGGCCTGGAGCCAAAAGGGAGAGAAGCTTGGAGACAGGGGTGTTACCATTAGCCCAAGGCTGTACAACTCAGGTACATAAATCACATCCTCTCTTCAACAGCCAAAAATCTCCTTGTTTATTTATCAGCAATCAGGACCTGATCACAGCTCTTTATGCACTTGACATAGACATGAAAACAGGCATGTTATCCTGAGGTTTTGCAAAGGAAGGCTAAATCATGGGCCTGTAAATGTTGGCATAATGGAAAAATAGGAAAGATCTGTGAATAGAGGTTGGAAGGGAATGCAGCCTTTGACTAATGCAAGACAAACGTACCCTTTCAAATGTTCCCTGTGAGTGTTTTAAAAGCACTAGGAAGACAGTCTGGTTCAGGGAGTTCTAATAATTTCCCGCAAACTGAAGAAGGTTAAAGAAAGGCAGCCTTGTGGCTTCTCTCAGTGTGGGTTGTCTTAAGATGGCCAGTGTATTTTAGTGCACAGCTTCAGTAGTTGCAGTGGTGATGGAAGCTGTGGCCTGGCATAACCCTTAAGGTTAAAGTGTGTTAACTGTAAAAGTTGCAGTTTTCCATAAAAGTTGGGATATTTTCCAAAATACACTAAAAACAAGTCTGTGATGTTTTAAATCATATGAACCTTTATTTAACCAACAAAGGTACAAAGAAAAAAATTTCAGTAGTTATTAGAAATGTATGTGTATTTACAAAATACAATAAAGTTGGTCAATAAAACAATGTTTAGAAACTTTGTACCTTTTGCAAGCTCTCCCCTGCTCACTTGGGTGTGAGTGTATGTGAGCATGGTTGTCTGTCTCTGTGTCCTGTGATGGGTTGGCCTCCTGTCCTGGGTGTGCCCTCCTTGGGCCCGTAGTCAGGTGGAATAGGCTCCAGCTTCCCCGCAATCTGTAATGGAAGAAACAGTTTGGAAAATGAATGAGTGAATGAACGAACAAACGAACGAACGAACAAACAAATTTATTTTTGGCAGTGAAATAAATGTTCATGTCAATTAACATATCACAGATTTTTTGTTTTTCTGGCATTTCAGAAAATCTTAGTTATGAAAATGGGGTTTGTACATTAAGTCAGAAATGTGTCCTTTTAGTGCTAATGAACATTGCACAAACTTAATTTCATTAGGTAGACTGTGCTGAGGGTTACTATCTCAAAGTCCCTAAGTCACAATCCACACATGAAATGTAATCTGAAAGGACTGCTAAATCAGTATGGATGTAAGAAAAGCCATTTATGACTGAATAGGTTAAATCCTAAAGTTTTTTTTTAATCCTCATTCCACTCCAAGCAGCAGTATGCCAGTGTAGTCTTGCAGTGGAATGTGCACAAAAGAAGTTTTGTGCCTTCTGAATGAGCCTGAACTATTTAAATTATCTTGCAAATCCACAATGTTCGCGTTATACTGATGAGTAACCAAATGCAAGCCTTGCAGTCTAAAGATCTCATCCTTTTGACCTAAGAATCTGTGTCTGTTCATGGTCCATAATCATTCTGTTAGAGCTGTGTATCATTTCCCAGGCTTGTTAATTGATTAGATGCTGAAGCCCATTGATCTGAGCTCTGAATGAAGGCTCACAGTCACATTTCACTATGACCTATTTGCTTGTGGGGGTATCTATAGCAGAACTGCAGGGATTGCTGTGGGCATGCTGACCCATTGTGTAGAGAAGTGGGTGGTATATTGTTGCGTTATTGGTACAACGGTGACTTATTGTTTAATTTTGCTTACAATTTTATGTCATTTTTTAAAATCAAATTGCTTTTTGAAAGGGGAAAATGTAACAGTTTAATTCTGCTGCTCTGTATAGGCTAAGCAGTCCATTTCAGAGAAGTGGTATTAAAGCATAAAACTATATAAGAGTGTAAAACAGAGCTCCATTCCTCTAACATCAGCTTAAACACTTATAAAAGTAATAATTGGTGCATTTTAGACCAGAAGAAGTAAGTGCACCTCCAATGCTATGTGCGGTATTATTCAGCATTAATCAGTAGCGCCTTTTTATATTGGCTAAGCAGAAGAGAACACGGAAGCAGGGGTGTTGATGAATTTTTTTTCATGACAACTTTTTATTGTTTAGTGGATCAGACTTGTATGGTAATGTTCTTACATTTACAGTTAACATATATATGCCTAAAGTAGTCTTCATCAGATTCTTGTTTTTTGTACCTAGTCCATACTTTCTCACTCATGTACTGAAAAGACAGCCTTTGCCCCTGGTGGGTATATATCTGTTTGTCCATAACCTCCCTCATTTCCTTTGAGCTTTCCTGTCCACAGAGCTCTCACCATTAACTGCAATGTGACTAGCTCATTAGTTTAAACTAGGTTGCTTTGAGGTACACCACAGTGTGTTTTCTTTACATTATTTTTCGACAAAAGTGTGTCAGTTGTTTAAGGACACACCCAGTGAACTGAAAACAGCTGCTGTTATGAGAAGTGCCTTCTTCCTAATTATAGTGTCATGCATGCATATTGCCCAGTTGTGGTTCCTCTGCAAGAGGAAAGATGCACTGAGTGTTTTTACTGAATTTACTTGTGTTTCCTGTTGCACAGCTGTATCTTTCTCAGTTCACATATTGCCATTATTGTTATTAAACCAAAATGTTGCTTTTGTAGTAGAAAGGTGAAATTGTTCCTAATTTAAATGCATCTTAGTGTAATGGTATTTTGTTCCAGTGCTTATGTGTGGGCATTGAGCGGTTTAAGATGTTTTCACACGATGTATTCAACAGTTAACATTGAAGGCTATTCCACGCTTTCTTTATGTCATGTAAGTCAAGTTAGGGATTGCATCCTTTCAGATTTTTATTGGACAACTCATCAGGGGAGAATACAAACCATTCTTTCAGCTAACGTTCACCTGCAATGGCTAACACTCTGCCCATTTGTTTTCATTGATTTCACCATGCTGTGACCTTCCACAAGCTCAGTTAAACATTTAGGAAATGGGAAATGCTGCACTCAAACTCATTACATCTGGTTATGCGACTTGATGCATTCACAGGCCTAGCCTGTTTGTTATACATGTAGCACATTCATCTGCTGCTTCATAAATGGATGAATATGAAACTAATCTTTTATCAGTTCCTACCTGCACATAACTGTAGTCATTACCACATGCTAAATCTAAGCTAAAAAAAAAGCTAATCTAAGAGGTGTGAAATATCAGCAGCCAATATAATTTGCCAATAAATGTAAAATGTAACTCAATATTGGAATTAGTACCAGAAACTCCAAATTAAAACTAGTGTCCTGCATCTAACTTGTGCATTTACATATTTTTAAACATACAAAGTGCATGACATTACAGTTCCCTACACACTGTGAACTAGTTAGTTATGGCTGTGTTTTCTTGTATACATTATATGGGGGTGTAGTTTCTTCCAAATGGTGTTCTCAATCTGTTTTAAGTTAAACATTTCCTATTTATTACAATTACAGTAGCACCTCTGGTGTTCTTTTGAACTGTGATTTTAATATAAAACATTGGATCTTCAGCCCTAGTAGGAGTCCAAGTTCTACACAATAAATATACACATTCTTTTATCAATGCAATTACCAAAATTTACACAAATGAAAGGTGTGCAATGTATGCAATTAATGAAAAGTTTGTACTAATTACCAGTAATCTTGCTGGCCAAAAAAAATCCAATCTGCATTCCTAGTTTGAAAAAAATAGGTACCTTACATTTTGCAACATAAGCAGAAAGACAATGCATTGAGATCATTTAAACATATCTTACTCTTTATGTTCAGCAAGTGAACTGGCCTCAGTAGAGTCTTGGTCAGGTCTCAAGCATCAAATAGCCCTTAGCAGTAATGCATGTTCTTGACAGGAGCTTTGTCTTCCATCCCAATAGATATCGGGTGGGATCTTGGGCTACTGTCAGAACACTATAGATTTGAGCTGTGATGGACATGGCAGGGTAAAAGCACCTTATCTCAGTGAGCTGGTGAGGGCCATAGAAAGGGATGAGCTCTGAAAGGGCCTCAGGCTTACACTGCTGCATAAATCAGACAGCACTCATTTTTTCACCAAACCCTTCGCACGCAAGATTATTTCTACCATATTTCTAGAAGTGTTTGTACGAAATGAGATCTGTGGTAGTCATGTAATAAATGTTTTTTTTTTTTCTTTGCCAAATGAAGAAGCCCCTAAACAACATTTTACATCTTTCTGCTTTTAGCATAATTCACCCTTTAATCATATACTACTGGTCAAAAGTTTTACAACACCATATTTCCATATTTTTTTTCCATATTTCCAGTTTTTTATTGAAATGTAAGCAGTTAAATTCCAGTTAATAACTTTAAGTAAGACAAAGGTAAGCTGTTAAAAAATATGAAATTAAGTCAATTAAGCCTCAGTTCCTTTTTTGTAATAAAATAAGCCCTACAAAACTCACAATCCCAACTGTTTATGAACATGGGCGTATAGCATAAGGTCTCCCCTCATCTCCTATAACTTCACAACTTACATGAAAGGCAGCAAATAAAAAACACTGAAAAAGGTGGTGGGGGCAAATTGATAAATGCAGTTTTACATTTCATTATGCTGTTTTGAGTGTTATTTCCCCCATACTGTATCTAAATCAGTATATACTCAGTATAGTACAGTTGTACAGTCATCTACCTCCATAAGTCCCCCTTGATATGGTCCCACATTTCAATAAAACCCTGTCTAACAGCATGGTAAGGAAATCAGTGTTTGCATATTTTTGGTAAGAGTATGATGAAGGGGGGTTAAGAAGAATTCTGGAACCCTGGGAAACCAAGAGTGTAAGGCACTAAGAAGGGGAAATGAAAAGAGCTTGGCCAGAGTGAGGCTGAGTTAGAGAGGACCTCCAGGGCAGTGAGTTGACCTTCCTGCAGCTGACCACTCATTATCCACATCCATTATTTGTTCCCACATCCTGGCCACAAACCTGTACTGCACAAACCAACACAAACAGGTCAAACACACACCAACAGTAAGCAATCAAATAGGCATTTCACTTGATGCATGTAGCACACAAGATACCTAATTAATCTGTTTTGGGGAGAGAGCATCTGAGAGAACGTTTCATGAGTCGTGAGTAATCAGGCATAGTTTTAATCTTCCTGAGCCCATTAGAAATTGAATCACTTTCCTCATGCATTTGTTTTCTTTTTCCCCCAGACAGCTTATGTTCGCTCCATTGCGCTAATAGCCATGCCACCTTAAAAAGTCTTAGTATTCTGAGTGCTCATCAGAAATGGTCCATTCTGAATGGACAGCACATATCTGTTTCTGTGAGATAAAAACCCAGGGATAGTGTTTGGTTTGACATGAAATTGGATTGAGACTGATGTGCCTGCCAAATCTAATTAAACCTTGTGTGAATTTGATGTATTTGAGACTGGAGCGCTGTGGGTTGAGATTGCCTTACATGTCTTGTTGATTTCTAATGATATCAAGTTCGTCAATGCGAGCAGTCTTAAGCTCAGGAGACAGCTCTGAGTGTGTGTGTGTGTTTTTTGTTTCTGTGTGTGATGGTCTGTTTATCTTTGGGTAGAACTGCGTGTGTGTGGCGGATGACAACATGCCCAGGTGTTTAGTAGATGGAGGGTAGCTACACTGAGCAGAGCAATGCCTCAAAAACTGATGATGACAGTGACTGACTGAGCTCTAATTGCACCTGCCTGTCAGAAGACAAAGATCACTGAGCAAAAGAGATGGCGATATTAACATTAACCTATTAACCTTCTAAGTTAAATCAAATTTCATAGTTTGAGTGTTCTAGAGGTATGTGTGGCTTTCAGAACAGTGTCAAAAATGAAAAACAAAACCTTTTTAAAGCTGTTTATTACTGATATGCCTTTCAGTCTTTTCTGAGAGTCTCTTATTTGCAACCTTTTATACCATTTTTTTGTGTAATGGGGGAGAGCATTCTACTACTAACAGTCATACATGTACAGACTGTCCAGTTTCTATTCATATATATGATATAATATACAGTATGATATACATAATTCTTGAAATGTTTATTTACACATTTTTCTATATAATCTGCCTCAAATTCAGAATAATTTGATAGTCTGTTGGTGTCTTTTTTTCTACTTAAAAGTGTCCCAAATCCAAAAACAAAGTGAAAGCAAACCACAGTTAAAAGAACAAATTTCACAAATGTGACAGGAAATATACAACACAGAGAGTTCGGCCCTCAAGCAAGCCCCTTTAGGTTTAGCAAAGATGTATACTCAGCTAATAATTAGTGTAATAATTAAAAATATTAAAGAAAATGAAACTAAAGTTGATTTGATGTAGGACATAATGGTTTTGAGTAGAGTAGAACAAAATAAAATAGAAAAAAATGTATCAGTGTTATTGTTTATAAAAAACAGTGAAAGATTAACAGCAAGATAAAACAGCCAAAACACAGTAAGGTACAATAGAGCATGGGGAAAATGTGAGTGACAGGGTTATGCACTACCAGTTCTTGTGGTGTTTTTTTTTTTTTAATCTTATTTTACTTTTATCTACTTTTATCTAAGTTTATTTCTAATATTTGCAAGTGTACGTTATGCACAGCCATTCATGGTTTGCTAGTTGTAAAAGTAAACTGTTTAATCCTCCATTAGGAATGCGTGGCTGGCCAAGAAAGGCTAATGAAGCCTGTGCTGACCCTGGCAGGTTAATTAGTTAAGCCTATTTGTTTATTTTAGTAATATAATTCTGAAATGGAGGTGAATTTATTTTGCCACTGCAGCTTCAACACATGCATTATAGCCTTAGTGCCAATTTATTTGACCAAAGCAATGTCAGTTGGCTGTGATAATTTGACTGGCAAACAGCTTTACAGCAATTATTTATTTATACACCATCATAATTACAGGGTTGGGTTCTTCAGTGTAATAGCATATTCTTTAATGAGAAAATGAAAGGTATAGTCATCATAGCTGAACATGCATTTTATTTCATTCTTGCACTTGGTTGCTTTCATATATTACTTTTTGTATTTTGTGATTTTATGTACAATATACTGTAACAGATTATGCAATGCAGATTTAACTGCTCTAACCTAGAAAACAAAAAGACCTTTTAGATGATGTGTTCAGTATTTCACATATATAAGCTTTTCGCAGACAAAGAATGCATATAACATTTTTGTATATATATATAAGTATATATATAAAAAAAAAAGTACACAAAACAAATACTTAATTTATGTAGCATTTATGTAGCTTACAATGTAAGCTATTTTTAAAAAGCACAAAAGTATATTTGCTTCCACATACACGCGCACACACACACACACACACACACACACACACACACACACACACACACACACACACACACACACACACA
>JBBPDA010000025.1:18022139-18051863 GCA_037974385.1 Arnoldichthys spilopterus
TGTATTTCTTTGACATTATTACTACCACAATCTAAAGATTTATATTTTGTATTGATTTTATACTACAATTAATGAATATGTGCATTTATACATATCAAAGCACATCCATGAACTCATTTACCAGTGCATTTATCAGTATGGGCTTTGCTCTCTTTGTGTGCTGAGCAGTAGTCACATTCCCAGTCACACTGTATATTAACGTATGAAGTAAAGCAATAATGGCCCTGACACTGTTATTTTCTTTAGGATATCATCAGAGTCCATTTTGCCCTGCTGAGAGCCATTGACCTGAACATGGTGAGCGGAGGCAACGGGCTGGGAAAGATCTTCTTAGACTTTAAGGAGAGGTCAGTCACACTTTACTCTGTGTGTAAGATAGGGACAAAGCAAAAACAGAAATGGTTGTAATGAATCTGACCTTTAAAAAAAAAAAAGAACAGATATATTATCAGCTACAAAAAGGTGGGATTTTTCATAAAATGCAATTAAATCAAGTAAATATAAAGTTCAGAAAGAAGGTTTCGCTAAAAAACTTAAATATTTTTATATATTAAATTCAACTAATTTAAAATTTGAGGCCTGCAACACACTCAAAAAAGGTGGGACAGAGGTGTGTTTATCACGGTGTTACATCATCTTTCCTTTTAATTATGCTGTTCAATCCTTTGGGACCTGAGGAGACTGTTGCACTTTTCACTGATAACATTACTGATGTCCATTACATCTTTGCCACAGAGAGCTCGAAGTCCATTTTCTCCACAAATTTTAATGAAAAGTCTTTGTAATCTTGTGTTAAGAATTTTTTTTTAAACTGACTGACAGTATTTTTATTAAATTTGGCACAAAATGGGAAGCTTTTAAACCAAATCATGGTCCCCTGACCTGTTGCTTTAAAATGGCATAACTTCAATATTTTATAAATCATTTACTCTTTTTTGCTTTGTTTCAGACTTTTTTGGGTGTGTTGCAGACATCAGATTCTAAATTTGCTCATCTTTACCAAACACCTTTAAGTTGACCAGTGAAAATATAATTTTTTCTTTAAACTTTTAGTTTTCACAACAACTTTTCAGATTATTAGGTTTGTATTTCATAAGTGTGCAGATCCTTTTGATGGAAACCATTTCACCTAATAATAAGGATTTCTGTGATCAGATGGTATTTTGTCCTGAAGTAGTGAACTCACCCACACTGCATTTAGTAAATTCATCCGCATTGCATGTAGTACCACTGATCGTTGGCCTGAAACTGCAGCTGAATCAGCACACACACACACACACACACACACACACACACACACACACACACACACACACACACACTCTGCAGATATGTGAGCTCTCTGAGCACTGAAGCATAACTAAAAGACAAGCTTTGTAGATGGCAGTCAGCTAATTCTTTCCATGCTTCACTACTTGCTCTGTGTCATCACCCTTTATTGAAACCCAGTGTGGCCTCCTTTGCCCATCATGTTGAAGCCTTGCGCCACTGTGTTCAGCACAATCAAATGTGTTATTCCAACCTGGACCCTCTTGAGACCACACGTTATGAAACCGCTCACATTCTTACTTCCAAGCTGATAGAATCTGAAAATCCTCAGAGATCCCAACTTTGCTCTTTCAGGACTATGGTTTATTAAGCAGCCCAAGTGATACTTTGACTCAGTCTGTCTGCATTAGCATCTTTACAGTCAACTCAAGCATAGCTACAGAGCTCATGCTCTTATAGCACAGACTCTGAGCATGCTGCCTTATTAGGTTTCACATACTGTAAGCTCTTTCTTTCAACTATCTCCATATATTGACCACCCATAGAATGCCCACAGGAAAGCTCTTTGTGATAGCCTGCAATTTGCTTGTTTTTTTACACACATCTAACTTCTGAATTAAACTTGGTTTAAAAAAGAGCTTATTATGGACCAAACACAATTAAGTGCTATCCATTGCAGCATACTCTCTGAAACAGATGATGCAACAAATGATCCATGCATCGCAGGAATGCATTTTATCATCTCTCAATGAGCTCTTAATCAGAAATTATTCATGGAATATTTTTTTTTTTTTGCCTGAAGGGTGGCTTTGGTTGAGCTCTTCTTTGTGGCAGCATAACAGCACCAAATGGGTAAATCATGGTAACACATAACCTTGAGTCGTCCAGAATGGCACATTCCTAATGTTGCATTAACTAAGAAACAGGTTCAGAGTGGTTGTTTTGTACCTAATGCATGTTTTTTTAAATTTCATAGCAATCTCTTTTTTAGCAAAAATCTACTCAGTGTTAAAAAAAAAGTTAATTTTAGAATGCAAATAATGTTTCTGATAGGGTTTACCCTGTGTTGCAGTGAGCTTGCAGTGCACAGCACTGGATGCTGTATTTGTATGTGTGTTACAAAGATAAACCAGGATTGGAGTTTCAGGTCATACAATGGAGTTTAGCATGTTTGTTTGCAGAAATGCAAAAATGTATAATTGTCTTGTTCGGTGTATAACAAGATAACTGATCTGTGGGCATACATGCAGGGCTCAATTAAGGAGGGTGGGGGCCCCTGGGCAAATGCATTTTTGGGGCCCTACTTACACAAAAATATTTTGATTGCACAAGATGTTGCAAGTGTTTTACACATCAAGTTTCATGGCTTGGAGTCGCAGAGTAAAGTTAATGACTACTACACAATATGTTAGCTTATAAGAGACAAAGTCTCTGCTCTATCACGATAATTTGTAGACGGTTCCTAAGTGAAGCCATTTCGAATGTCTGTCGAATATCCAACGTTAAACTAACTTTACCAAAGAACCTCTGCACTCTGTGGCATTTTCCAGTGTTCAAAACATGAGTGACCGTTACCTTAACTGAAAATGTGTCAAAACAACACACAGATCTAATGGATGGGGAATATTAAAGCCATTGTCTTGAAACGTACTCACCATTTACAAGTATGTGTTCGAAGTGAAATTCAGAGGGAAAAAAAACATTTCTGATGTATGTGTATTCAGAAGCTCTGCTCGGATGGAATTGTTGATCTTTCCCAAGTGAGCAGAGTCAGTTCTGTAAAGATCCTCCACATTACTGTCCTGACTCGGTTGCTCCAAGGCCTCTGTAGCCGGTACTGTTACACTTGTGTTAAACTCTGGTTTAGCTGTTGAGTAAGTCTCAGTTTAACATGGCATTATGTTAGCATTAGCACTACAAATACCGTTAGCAGTTTTTTGGTTGCATGCTACAGGTGTGAAGTGGTTTTGTAATGGTCATGAAGATTCATTACTACTGTGTGCTCAGTTCATGGAACTACATTTAGATGAGAGATGAGACTGAAGGGAAGTGGGATTAGATGGAAATTAGTCTACTGACTGAAGTAATTGCTGTTGGCAGAGGGATGTTTTTCCTGCACTGCGTGCCAGTTGTCAGACCTCACATAAGTTGCAGCAGCTGCTGAACGGACATGTGCTGCATATCATCCAGAAGAGTGATGAAAATTTCTTATTCTCTTTTAATCATCCCCATCTCTGCCTCCTCTGCTCTTACACACATTCAGACTTCCTTTACCCCCCCCCCCCCCAACCACCACCACCACTCCTTCAGGCACCTTTTTTCAATTCCTTTTCTTCTGTCATACCTTTGATAGCTTATCTGTTGTGCTTGATGGGTAAAAGGGTAAATGGGCTGTGAGCTGGAGTGGATTAGTTAGCGGCTCATGATAAGGAGTGCAGAGAGTTGCCCATCATTGTGAGTGAATGGTGCAGCTGCAGGGCGCAGGATGGATTTGCATAGAGTAGAGCTCTCCACCCTGCTGATAATCATGGGTTTGGATTTCTTAATGAAGGCACAGGCTGACAGCAGCTCACCGAGCATGTTCTCTCACATCCACCCCCTCTATTTTTTTCTTACTTATTTATTTATTTACTTTTTACAGTTTAAAACTATGTTTATGAATGTCTGTGTGTGACTGGGTCTGTCTGTGTGTGTGTCCATGTCTGTGCATGTATGTCTGTGTGTGTAAAGGCTTAATACAGTATGTCATTTTCTGAAATGGAAGGAATTTGTTTTTGTTTTCTAAGATTAAGATTAGAGAGGCTTAGATTTGGACCCTAAAATCTTATTCCTTCTAGATATTTTCATTAATGTAAAAAGTATTGCATAATAAATTAAGTGCAAGTGCAAACATATTGTAACTGTTAAAACAAACCCTTTTATCTGTAGATAGACTAAACAAGATTAAATATTCTTAACTTTCAGTGTAACTTAATTTACAAATGCAAACATTTCCAGAAAAGTTGGGACATTTTGTAAATTCTCTTGTAAATTTATTTAGTTAAGAGATATCCAATTAAATGACTTTTCATGAGTTGTAGTTAGTAAATATAAACTTGTATTCAGTAAATATAAATAAAAAGGACTTTCACCATCTATAGTACATAATACTATGAAGATATTCAGAAAACCTGACAAAATCTCAGTTTAGGTCAAGGCTGGCCAACACTGTTGACTGTACATGACCAGAATGTATGTGACTATTAAGGCCTTCAGAATGCATGGCATGAAATTATAATGCTGCTGTGACAGAAATAGCCATATGGAGTACTTTACTTTGGAAAACTGTTGTGACTTAACAAATTCCAAGGTTAAAAGCAACCTGAAACTTTAGTACTCAAAGAGAACTTTACACATTTATTCTATACATAAATGCAGCTGAGTTCTTGTCCCAAACGAACCAAATAACAGTGAAAATGTGTGCTGTGGTCAAATAGGAAAATGGACATTGAGTTCTTCATGCCAAAGACACAGGAAATCCCAGAAATCCCTAAGTCCAGGCCTCTTTCTGCACATGCATTAACTTCATGGACATAGAATGCATACATCTGCACAGATCTGCAGCTAACGTCTTGATGCCATACACCAGAACACACACCAGAACACAGTCCATGCTTTGACAAGTCAGAGCTGTTTTATCAGCTGAGGGGGACCTATACAGTGTTAGGCAAGTGTTTTTAAAGTTATAGCTGGTTATTGTTTATCAGACCTATAAAATGTATTTATGGCTCTCTGACATTAAAAAAAATGTGTGCAAACACACATCCATGTCTTTGTTCCAGGAAGAATAATCTGGCTGCTGATATTTGGTGGTGAAGGTGTTGTCTGATCTTAAAAAAGGCCTCAGCCGAAGAATTGGGTGAGGCAGCAGCTCTGTTGTTTCAAGGCGTCAGTTTGCCTAGGTAATTGGCTCATTAGAGGGCTCTGTGCTGAGCCCTCAGGGCCATGTCCCGTGGAGCTGCCGTGATAGTACCGCCTCTCGCGACTGCGCTTTTTTGTTTAGTTAACTCTGAGCCTGTGATCTGATCCAGCTGCCCTATATGGACTCTTGAACTAATGTGCACATTGGCATGCCACAGAAAAACCCAACATACAACACATACATAGGTACTTTTCAAAATGAAGAGAAGTAATGGAGAGTTTATTCCTCCATTGTTGCTAGGATAATTTAATTACATTTAGCTACAGGAGCTTTAGTGAGGTCAGTTCTGCATTACAAAGGCACTCCAGCTCAGAGGTACTGGATGGAGCTCCATCACTGCAGAAGGCATTTCACTGCTCCACACCAGTTCACAAATTCTACTCTTAGCCTTAAGCATGATGACCTCAGGGCACAAGCATATCATTCTTCTGGCAATGCTTCTTTGAGGAGTTTACACAAGATGTGCACGCAAAACTGATCACTTGTGTCTCTCTGTCTCTGTCTCTCTCTCTCTCTCTCTCTCTCTCTCTCTCTCTCTCTCTCTCTCTCTCTCTTTCTCTCTCTCTCTCTCTCTCTCTCTCTGTCTCTCTCTTTCTCCCTCTCTCTCATGTGGCAGAGTTGCTCTAGGCTTATTGCCATGACAAAAACTCTTGTGCCAAACTTTTCTCCTACTTCAAAGCAAAAGCAAAACAACCCACAACATCTTAGAGGGAGTCAGATGTGTTTTTCCTGAAATGAAAGGATCATTAAAAGTCTTCCTCAGTTAAAAGAAACACCTCTGCTTTGACACTGCTTTGACAGAATGGTAATTTTTACATTTGGTGACATTACACATAATACAGCGGTGAGTATTTTTGGTAGATTATTCATTTCATTAGAGCAGGACAAAGTCATCTGTCTTTGCCATTCGACTTGTGATTGACATGTTTCTATGACGTGCATGCTTCTCCCTTTTTTTCCTCTACAAAGAAGGAAATGGCCAGGGATTTGGACTGCCTGGCGCCCGCTGTGCACCACACCTCCATCCACAGCTCTGAGGGCCCAGCTGACTTTAATTAATTTTGTTATCTCCTCTTGTAAGTCCTGGTGACCTTTTGCAGCCGTACGTTCCACAGAATGAAATGAATGAGAAGCTTTTGAGAATGCCGACTCATTGAATGGCAAAGGGAAAATGCCAGTGTTCCTTTTTGAGAGGAGAGTGTCTGTTTCAATGCTCAGAGAAAGAGGGAGGGAGTGGAACGGTTGTGTGTAGTACAATACTTAACCTTAGAACCAGTCACAGAGTGCTAGGAAAGGTCACCTAACACTTAAAGAAGATTCACACTGTGCAGTCCAACAATTTAGCAATTTAGGAGACTCATTCGAAAACACTTTTGCTGCTGATAGAGCTGGAGCTATGTAAGAGTGTTGTTAGCTGCTGGGCTGCTTAGTGCAAGCTGGAGTCTGCTGGCTGTTTTTAAGTGAAGGTGAGGGGTCTTCAGTGCCACGTGTCAAAGCCTATTACTTCGCTCTCTGCCTGTCATATCTGCTTTACTGTGAATTTTCCTCACCAGCCACCCAGTCTTATTCCACAGTCAGGCAGAGGGGTTTGGGAGGAGCATTTAGACGAAATTGTGTTTTCTCTGGAATAACATGCATGACAGACTTCCCATAATGAGAAAGCAGTGTGAGAAATTCAGCAGTAGCACTAGAAGATGAATTTAAAGGGTGTTTACATAGCAGTAGCAAAGGCTACCACCCAAGGGAATGTTCACACTTAAATTATATTTGTGTCTTGCGCAATTTCTTCCAGTGTCATGATGTTATATTTTTTTCAGTCATCCACTTTTACAGTCTTAAAAATGAATAGCACATTTTTTTTAGCACTGCTATAGAAGATGATCTTTTGGTTCCTTAAAGACCAATTTCTATAAAGAGATTTGTGACTGTAAAGAACTTTTTAAAGTTGAAATAAGACTATGCAAGCTTAGTTGTACTGGATCACCATTGACTATAACCCCAAATCAGAAAAAGTTGTGACGGTATGGAAAACGCAGTGTCAAGTAGTGATTTCTAAATTTACTTTCACTTGTATTTTATTGCAGACAATATGAACACAAAATATTTCATGTTTTGTCTGGTCAACTTCATTTCATTTGTCAAGAGCACTGACACAACCCCATACCATGATAGACCCTGGCTTTTGGACATGTTGCTGGTAACAGTCTGGATGCTGCTTTTCTTCTTTGGTCAGGGGCACACAGCGTCCATTTTCCCCAAAAAATACGTGAAATACTTATTCATCTGACCACAGTACACGTTTCCACTGTGTGGTGGTCCATTCCAGATCCCTCCGAGCTTAGAGAAGTCACGGCGCTTCTGGACTCTGTTAACATAGGGCTTCCTTTTGGCACAATACAGTTTTAACTGGCATTTGTGGATGTAACTACATATTGTGGTACTTGACAAAGGTTTGCCAAAGTAGTCCTGAGCTCATGTACTGATATCACTTATAGATGAATGACTGTTCTTGATGCAGTGCTGCCTGAGGGATCAGAGATCACAGTTGTTCAGCTTAGGCTTGCGCCCTTGTCCTTTAAGTACTGAAATTCCTCCAGATTCCTTGAATCTTTTTATTATATTATGCACTGTTGAAGGTGAAACATCCAAACCTCTTTGGATATCCCATTTTTTTCTGACTTGGGGTTGTACATAGGGACATATTTAGATGATTTTATCGATTGAAATTTGTAATCTTGTAAAGTTTATTTGGTGGTGTAAAACTAGATAGCTTTGTTTTAATATTATGCAATAACAACAGCAATAATAATTAAAATAATAATAATAATTATTATTATTATACTATTATTATTATTATTCAGTGTTCAGTAATTTTTCAAGTAAATGATGTTACATTATTTAAGCAGCACCATATTCATCCACATGAACTTAAGTACTGGAAGCAGGTACAGTAAGTACTGATAAATGTGTTTTCCATTAATTTATATGATGAATATTGTCTACTTCTATGTCACGACAGGTTGATCTAAACTATTTCTCCTATTATATCAGACCGTTCACTCACACATACTCATACAGCTTGAGCTCAAGTAAAACTACTCACATGCTGTTATTTCACCCCTTATTAAGTCATCATTGCATCATGTGTTTCAGTGCACATGTTTTTATTTTCTTCTGTTATCTATCATATATATAATGTAATGTTAGGAAGGTATGAGAGCAACATTTAATGATACATACCTACTTGTCTTGGGTGACACTACACATTTTAACAGTGGGCATCTGTCATTCAGTTTACCAAAATAGCCAAATATAACCAGTGCTTTAAGGAAGTCAAAAGAGACTCTGGCATTTAGTCCCTGCATCCTTTTCTCATTTCTTCTCCCTTTTTCTCTCTCTCTCTCTCTCTCTCTCTCTCTCTCTCTCTCTTTGTCTAAATTGCCAGCTTGACTGTTTGGACTGTTAGGAGAGCTCCTCTGGTTTCAGCTCAGAGAATTATTGCTGCAAAAAAATATTGTCGAATTCTTTTACTCTTTTGCGGTTGTCAGAATTCTGTATGCTAACATAGGCCGCCTTCCAAAGCCAATGTGACAGCAGTGTCACAGATTGCAGCATTTCTTATCATCTTTGAACCTTTAACTTTGACATGTGAACTGCTGGGAGTGGGGTGCAAGCTGGGTGTGGGGCATGTGTGCTAAGAGTTTAGCAGTAGCAAATGGATCAGTAAAAAGCTGCAGTACTGGCTACTTAAAGAGTGCTACATGCTGCTTATGGCCATTGACTAACTCCTGTTCGTATTATATGAGCTCACATGATTGAAAGCACTTTAATGATCACCATTTGCCACCATTATGCTGCATTCAGCTGTGAGCTATAAATTGAAGAGTCGGTCTGTTAAAGAAATATGTATTATGATGGTAATGGTTAAAATATATCATACAAAAAGCCCACACAGCTATGTTTCAGCAGACTCTTAACAAAAAAGATTTTTTGACCTGTAACTGTAGTGGAACCAATTTGGTACTATACAGAGCCATTTTTCCTGTTTGTAGCATACTGCCTACAAGAACTGACTATTGACTTGCTGCTTAATAAGTCCCACTCCTGTAACAAGATAACGAAATGATCAATGTTATCCATCTGTCATTGGTTTTAATGTTCTGGCTAATTGGTGTATATAACTATTGCCTTCACTTTAGAACCATTCATGATGGATTTTTTAAAGGGTGTAGAACACTGCAATTTGACTGGACCAGTGCTGAAAAAACCAGTATCACAGTATTTTTTACATGGACTTGTTTTGATTGGGCTGGTTTCTTCTTTTCCCTTTTCGCCATTGTATTCTATATGAACTTTTATGTAGTTTTTGAAGAACATTCTGAAGCAGATGACATTCTTTGCAGTTGCATTATATTAATATATAAAAATCTGTTGTGTTGTGTGACACTAACACAGACATCCTGATATACCGATATATAAACCAGTACTAGTGGAACAATACTGGAGTGTTGTTCTGTTTTTCCACATCCTCCTTAACACCATGTCTGGGGAGGGAGATGGAGCAAACACTACATATATGTATGTAAACTTTCTGTTAGATGAATGTAAACTCACCTTAATTTCAGATGATTTTGCATACATTTTGCCTGCTTCTGCAATTCTTTTTCAAAACCTTTTCCCATTTCACATTATGGACAGTGACTGTGACATCCACTGTTATAGCCAGAACATGTCTGGACATACATTTTTTCTGTAAGCCATGATTGATCCTAGAGCTGGGCAATATGATTATAGTTATCATCATTGTGATAAACTGTGGTCACAATATGCTTTTCTGAGCATATATTGATATCACTAGTACTTTGAAAACACTATCAAACTTAATGTTTAATTTGAAGGAGAGCGTCATTAGTCTTACTTAAGTGAACATATTGTACTGCGATGTGAAAAACAATAAATACAAATTATTTGTACTCATACTTTGATTTTTTAGAAAATATGGCACTGTTGATCTTTTTCTTTTCTTCCATCTTAATACATATCCTGACATATCGCATATCAGGGAAATTTCTCAAAATATTATGTTAAGATGTTTTTGCCATATGGCCCGCCCCAATTTATCCTCAATTGTTCTGTGCCACAGTCACAGTGGATGTAGTTAATGGTTCAAGTAGATTTTTTCCACTTGCGAGTTACTTAGAGCATTCTAAAGCTCTGTTCCAGATCATGCTGGTCTTATTTAACTTTTGAGGTTATGTGAATTGGTAGAGATTCTAATGAGACCATATCTTTACTACCTCATTGCAGGTAATGCATAAAGGATAAATGCATTGTCTGCAGTGTTGGTTATACTGCTTGGTGCAGATATAATGGCTTTGTAAAGAAAGGTCATGGTCACAGGGCACAGGGTAAAAATAGCTTTAAATCAGACAATGCCCCTAGTTTGCCACTTTGTCCTTGGTTGTCTGTGTGAGAGTGGCCAGCATGGTGAGGTGTTTGATGAAAGCTGCCCTCAAGGTGAAAGCATCCCACGTTTTGTACAAAACATGATTTACTGGGATGAACAAATCCTCACCCCCATATTCTCCCAACTTTTCAGATTTGTTTCTTTAAATCTCTGTCTTTTATACTCTCCACAGTGACTACACACTGCACTGCACATGCTCTGTGTTAAAAATAACATGACAGGCATGGTTCTGCATATAAATATTAAGCTATAAGTGAGTAAGGAGTCAGATTAACATCATTTTCTATATAGAGTTTATGGCTATCTTACATATTCTCTCTCTCTCACTCTGTCTCCCCTCTCTCTACCCTCTGACTGTCTCTCTCCACTCTCTGTCTCTCTCTTCTTTATGATCCACTCTACATATTTGATCTGAAAATTGGCTCATAAAAAAAGACCTTCATGTCCAATTATGTCTGTGACATCTGTTATTAAAGCTAATTCCTGACACCTGCCCCTACATTTTCTGTATGCTGCTGAATCTGTGTTGTGGCTCGTAATTGAACAGAACTCCCATTAATCTTCATCAGTCCTTCTCCTCAAGGAGCACAGCCGTCTCGCTCACTCCAAATCAGCTCTTAATCGGGCCTGCTTAGCCCAGGGACACAGAGGTCCTGGCAGGGAGCGGAGCAGCAGGGAGGCCCTGTGAACTTCTCTGGGGTTCCAGCTCCACCCTGATCCTTCTCCAACAGCACATATGTGGAGATGGAGAAAGCAGTCTGTTCTGTCAGTTCAGAAGAGCTGTAGTTGTCAAATGAAGTTGTTAGTTTAAATCAGTTGGACTAATTTTGACTTTGTAAATTCACTGTAATAGAAAGGGTTCTGTTTGTCCAGAAGCTTAGTGCATGCTCAACAAGCTACAGTTGAGATAAGAGACAGTCACTTTGATTCTTTGCTGGTGAGAGGCATTAGATTTTAGAATCCTTTGACAGTAATTCCTTGGTGTCTTCTGATGTCATTAGTTCACCAATAGCATCAGAGTGGGTTGAGGGTATACAGTTTTAGTTTATGGGAAAGATGTTTTTTGTTATTTAAAAAATAACATGTACATAAAAAAGCCTATTGTTTTTTTTCCTGTGAATATTTTATGTTCCAAAATTCCAAAGTTATTAGGTAGTTGAAATAGGAATATAGATACATGCATGCAACAAGCAAACAAAATCTCCAGCACTTTTAACTGGCCTCAAGTCTGGCTCCATCACAAAGATACCCTGCAGTATATAAAAGCTTTATGTTTGGTAATTAAGTAGCTTTGGCAGAAGTAAGTTACATTTTTAAAAAAGTTTTTATTCTAGTGAAAACATCTTAAACAATCACAATAAAATTTTGAATTCTGTGATTTCAAAATGTACAATTATACAATAAGTAAATTTTGGTTACTTTAACAGCACACAAGGGGAGAAAATAGGGGGGCATGTGTTGATTATACATTATGCAGATTAAAATGTGTACAGGAGTTGAGTACCTTTACCGCATTAATAGGGCAACAGCAGAGCTCCACCTTTTAATAAAGGTATCTTTTTGGGGTCTCAAAGAGTATGTTATTAATTCCATCTGAGAAATTTTCCATATTTCATAGTCCATAAACTGTATGTAGTGTCAGATTGTAGCCATTTAATTGTGATACATTTAATTGCTGCTGTCAATAATATGTATAGAAGATATTTTTTCTGCCCTATCAACACAGTTCGTTATTACACCCAGTATCTTTGTATCTTTTGTGAAATTTGGTGAAATGTTTATTTAAGAGCTTCAAATACTTTTTCCCAGAACTTTCTTAATTTAGGGCATGACCAGAACCAGAAGTATAATTGGCTAATTGTATGCTGCATTGTCTCCAGCACTTGTCTAAGCTTACTAGAGCAATTTTAGCCACTATTTCCAGTGTGGGAAGAATCTCATTATTACCTTCCATTTAAATTCTCTCCATCTATTTAAATTGGTAACTAAATGTGCTTGTGTGCATATTTCTTCCCACATATCCTGTGCTATATCATCTTTAATGTGTCGTTCTGATTTATGTATGAGGATATTTCATACATATGACATATAACTGTCTTGCTCCCTTTTCCTTTTTGTAATTTTATTAAGAACCAAGCCAGGGTTCAAGACTTTATTTAATTCTGTATGCTTAGTTAGGATGTTCTTTAGTTAATTTAGTTTAATAAATTTCTCTCTTAGCTTAAAATGATTCATTTAAATTAAATGATTTAAAACAACCATCCTTATGGAGATGTCCGTATGTTGTCCATGTGAGTCCTGTGTTTTCTAAAGTCTGTGTCTGTGAGTGAGAATATGACCTCCTTGAGTCACTAATGTTATCATACAATAAATTTGACCTAATGTATACTTATAGGTGTGGCCTTACTGGCATATAGCTTGTGATGTCAGTTAAATGCTCAGGATTGTTTGCTTGCTTTTGAAATGTATGTTGTAATTTTCATATTTTGACTTCTTAACAACTTTATAGTTTAGAGGAGTCAGTGACATTTAGGGGAAAAATGTATATGAAACAAACCCATATCATAGGGTGGACAGGGGCAGGTTTTGAAAACATTTCCCATTTTATCTGTACTTGGATCTATCTGGTAATAATGCCCAATTTCAGAAGTCTGTTGTTTTCTACTTTCTTGCCTTTGTGGCAAAATATATAGATTGTTCTGTACTTTCCCACCAAGACTTAGTAGATAATAGAGCCAGACTGGATTTAAGTCAGACTGGATTTAAGTTGATTTTCTGCCAGTGCCATCTTTTGCTTGACTCATCAGTCCAGTTTCCCTAGAAAGGTTCTGTGTGGCTCTGCTTCTCTTCATTGCAGATCCTTCAAAGCAATAATTACACTCTGTCATGCAAGCTTTGCTCTGAGCAAGGCCGTGATTAAGAGGCAGAACTGCCAAAACTGTCCAAGCATTTTGTGGTTGCCAGCTATGCTAGTGCTCTACTTTAATCAGAGGCGAAAATCTGTGTCACACGTGGTGCCATCCTCCAGGCCAGGGGACTTTGAACAACTTCCAAGCCAAGCTGATCACTCTCAGAAGTACATTGTGAAATTGAATTAATGTGCATGGGATATTTTCAATAGCCCATGATTGAGTGAACATTTTCAAAAGAATTGTTAAAATCATTTAGGATGGTTTTAACCTAAAAATTACTGTTGCTTTTCTTTTAGTGTCATGCATTTGCTGAATAATTTGAATAGAAGTTATAGTGTGTTTAAAGTTATGTTTTCTGTAGATTTATGTGTTCTCTTGTAGTTACATGTACTACGTGTAATTTGACCAAATGAGTGACAGTTTTAAAAACTGCAAAGCAGAGCTTTTCTTACTGGATTTTACTGATATGTAGTGAACATGTTAAACATCTAAATGAGCATGATCATAATTTGAATGCAGAATCATATTGAGGAATGCAAAATGCTAAATAATGGTAATAATGAACTCTAACTTCATGTGTCTTCTCCAGGCTTCTGATCTACGGTCAGTACTGCAGCCACATGGAGCATGCTCAGAAAACCCTGGAAGAGCTCATTGCCACACGAGAGGATGTGAAGAGTAAAGTGGAGGTAATCTTTCACCTTGAGCATCTCCTGCCCTGTCCTCATTCTGCTCTGATCAACTCATTAGCTTTATCAGCTCAGTGAAGATGCACACGGGCTTTTATCCATAAATCATTGAAGCTGGTCAAGTGCACTAGAGGCAATGCAATGCACTTTTGTTTTAATCAAGTTCCTGCTGTGCAGACTTATCGACTCTTAAATGATGTTTACACAGTCTGATAGCTGGCACTGATCCAGCTTGAGATGCTGTCAAAATCCCCCTTTGTCCTAATGCTTAGTGCATGTGTCAGAATCATCTGCTGAAAGAAAAACTGGAACTATGTGAGACATAGTCACTCCAAGCCAAAAATGTCCCTAAAATCTTCAAAATCTAGTGAAGCTGTACTAAAGCTATGCAACGAGTTAGCATTGACCTATTTACCCAAGCAGACTCTGCAGAAGTCCCAGTTGCCCAGAGCAGGCCCTGAGGCACACACGCAGCTCCAGTGGATTAAATGCTGTTCAGTGCATAAAAAATATATAACATGGCATAATATCATTGGCATAAAATAAGCCTGTACAGTACCAATCTATGCACATCTAAATAGGAACATTTACATTATTTACTTATTATTAATAGTATTATTTGCTATTGGGTTAAAGGTCTTATTAAAGGGTCTGTTTTAAGGGCTGATTTTTTTTTCTGTATTTCTGTATAAATGTAACTTAAAACATCATAACCATACAATGTACATACAAGATCCAAAAATATATAAAGACAACCCAATAAAACAAATCAGACTTTGTTAATTTGTATTAAGGAAAATTACCCAATATTACTATGAATGCCATAGAACATAAGCCCTAGTAATAACTGTTAACTTGAAGGTGAAATTAAGAGTCCGGTGTTTTCAGTCTTTGTGATGCTTGGGATGAGTGGGTGCCCTGTTTTACTATTAAATTTCTACAGACCTCAAAAGAGTCTTTGATTGTGTACAAATGTAGGAAGTTTAAAATGATTTTTCCCCTTTTCACGTGTGTTTGACTAACAAAGATCACTCCAAGAGCAAGGTGTTTAATAGTCTGCAAGGTTGCAAAGGAACTCCGGGTAACCTATAAGCAACTAAAGGCCTCTTACATTGACTAATGTTAATGTTCAAGTGTCCATCACCAAGAGAACATTGAACAACAGTGGTGTACATGGCAGGACTGCAAGAAGAAAACCACTGCTCTCCAAAGAGCAGTGCTGCTGCTCATGTAGTTTTATAAAGATGACATTGACAAACCAGAATGCTACTGGAAAAAGGTTTTGTGGATTTGTGACACCAGAATAGAACTTTTGGTTTAAATGAGAAGTGTAAGGTTTGGGGGAAGGAAAAGCACTGCATTCCAGCAAAAGAACATTATCCCATTTGGAAAACATGGTGGATAGTATCATTATTTGGGCCTGTTCTGCTGCATCTTGGCTAGGACAGCCTGCCCTCATTGATGGAACAATGAGTTCTAAATTATACCAGTGAAATCTAAAGGAAAACATCAGAACAGCTGTCTGTGAACCGAAGTAAATCATGCAGCAAGACAATGACACTAAGCCCACAAGTTGTTCTAACAAAGAACGATTTAAGAGGAATAAAGTAAATGTTTTTAAATGACCACATAAATGTCCTGGCCCTAACCCAATAGAAATGTTCAAGTGAGCAGTTCAAGTTTGCAGTCACTACTACACAAGGGGGTCACACCAGAAATTGATGGCAAAGGCTCACTTTCTTTTGCCACTCACAGATTTGTAATATTGGGTAATTTTTCATGTTAAATTAATTCCTAAATCTAATATTTTTGTCAAATGTTTTAAATTAAACTGGGTTCTCTTTTTATACTTTTATCATCTTAGCAAAACTCGTTTAATGTTTAGGGCATATTTATCCATAATAAAGATTCTAAATGGTTCACAAACTTTCAAACACAACTATATGTGTTTTTTGTTTAAACATTTACCTTTATCCTTCTTGTGGCAGCTCATTACAACTTGTACTTGTGCTAGTACCTGGTTTGCTAAATCTATGATTTATTCAGTAAAATCATGAGTACTGTTGATGAAATTTATTAAATCTATTTGATGAGTGACAGCATCAGGCAAAAGTCTTTTCAAATCTGCTCACAAGATGTCATTTTTTAAAAGAAATTCATTTTAATTCATCACTGTTTTTTTAATTCCATATGTGCTTTTTACAAATACACTTTACACAAATACACACACACACCTGATCACTTCATGCGTCTTGAGTATCAGGGTTATATCTGGGTGAAGCCACATAAAACTCCAGATGTAAATCTGTACCTGAGATAAAATAGATTTAATGTAATAAGTCAAACTACTATGGTAGGAGGTCTGAGATGCATTCAAGCCACATGTTACAATATTGTAAACACATCCATCTCTCCAAGACGCATTCAACACCCAAAACCACTATCAGTACTGTGACTTCATTCTTTGCTGTTTTGGTTATGTCGGAGAATACCCTCCAGACTGCTGGCACTTAATGCAGCATCACAGCTCCTTCAGATCTTCTTCTGACATAAGTCTTCTTTAATTTTAATTCTGTAGTCTATCCTGCTTTAACACAACATGTTCTAATGCATGTGGGTCATAATGCTGATGACACAGGAAGATAATTTCTCCAAACAGTCTTTTTTGTTCATGTCAACTGACTGGTAAAAAACTCTTTTAAATCAAACAGAAAAATTAGGAGCAGGACAGGTGATTGGTTGGTGTGTATTGCTCACCACAGATTTCAGCCAGACTGACTAGAGATGCATTGAATTGGATTGAAATTAAAATCGGATCTGCTACAATTCATATGAACTAACTGATTGTAAATAAGGCTCTTAATGCTAAATGATAAATGCTGTTTCCTGGGTACCTTTCCTAAGTCTTTTGCACAGTACTGTATATGTATTTTATGTTATGCATAAACGTCATCTTTTTAACTATGGAGCAACAAAATTGCATTAGGAATGAACAATAAAGATTACTACTTCTACTACTGCTAGTACAAAATATATGGTAACATTCAGCAAATCAAGACTACAGTAGTGTCATTGTGTCCCATAGGCAGAGCCAGTGAGGGCCACACTGAATACATCCAGAAATAAAGGGAAGGATTAGAATGAATTAGTGTGGAGGAAATCATGGAGACTGAGATTGTTGTGCACGGTTGACACATGCAGATGATTATCATGCGGCTATCTGCCACATTAGGGGGGCTCGGTAATTGGGCAGGCTTTTGGAATTCACTATTTTGCATACTCTAGGAATGGAGAGCCTTTCACAATGGTTTAAAATCAGATTTTTTTTCTCCTTAAGGAAAAGAACACAAACAATGATTATGGAATTGTTGTGATGAACCTCCAGTTCTATTCAGTGCTAAATAAAGTACAGTAATTTAAATACTTCTCTTAACATGGATGTGTGGTCAAGAAGATAAAAATTTGAAAGTTTTGTCCTACATTTGTAATTTTATAAGTACATGAAAACAAGCCAAAGCTGTAATTAGTAATAAATGGCTGTAAGCTACAGATGGAGTAGATGTTGCTAACCTTTTGTAAACTTTATTATTGTGTGTTGTGGAACATGAAGTACTCTTTTCTGTTCTGAAATTGTCATTTTGTAATCTGTACAAATTAGGGCTGCACGATTAATCTTATTATATATACTTTTCCATGACAAACACATAAATAAAGGCTGTCATAAAATGATGGAACAATGCCCACACCAATGCACACAACACCAGATTGACATAATCACACAGACAAAAGGCAACATAAAAAATCTTAACATGCTCATTTAACATGATCAAAGCTAACATGAACTCAATAACAGAAAAAAAAATGTCAGTGTGAATGAGTGAATATGCTATTGTGGAGTTCCTGCTGCATGACCTGTTGTTTGTGTCTTTTAGGAGTGCACCATGAAGGTACAGGAAGGCAAATTCAAACTACAGGATCTGCTGGTGGTTCCTATGCAGAGGGTTCTGAAATATCACCTACTGCTCAAGGTCAGTGCAAGATTGTAGCCTTCTATCAGAATCTAATACCTTTCATACTCATGGAAATACAGAAAATACTAATTTCTGTTAAGTTCAGTTTTGGCTGATTACCTTTCGTTCAATTCTTAAAGTCTATGAGGGCTCACTGTTGGACTTTTAAAAATCCTCTATACACGTCAAAAAGGACTGAAGTCAGGAGAATGTCTAAGCCTTGCAAGCACCTTCACGTATTTTTTAAAAACCAGTCTTGAGTAAATTTGATTGTGTGTTTGATGAGCGGTGATGAAATGATAATCTCTTATTATGTTCATTGTTTTATTTGATGAAGTGGAATGCCCTTATTTCACCTAATATCTTTTGCTAAAAAGACAGTTCCATATTATGAGTTTTTTCCAAAATAGCACCCCCTATTTGTCAATTCCTGTGAAACTGAGCTGGTTATTATTCATTGCTGACATGGACGTACCATTCAAATTTTAAAATGAATGGCCATTGTTAAGCCTGTCAAGTTCTTGCTGAATTCTGATTGGCTAATTGCAACCCTTGAATTTCCACTTACAGTCTGTCTCAAAGAAGCAGCATGCCAGACTTCAGCTCAATTGTATTATGAATCTTGAGAAACTCCATGTAGAATTTATAGCGCCTCGCCTAGTGACAATATTGTACCCAAATTGATATTCTTCCTCAGAATCAGCCATAGCACGTTTATCAAGTTGTATATCATACTTATTAGCAAAAAAAAAAAAAATACAGCAGTCTTTTAAAATGTTTGTATAGGAGTTACAAGGCAAAACGCATTGGCCTTTGCTGTAGTACCAGCTTGAGGGTAATTAGACCAATGTCTTGCGTCTGAGCAGTGGAAGGAACTACTACATACTGACCAAGTGTTATGTCTGCCTGATTTATTTATTTCCTATCAATAGCAATAGAATATAAAAATGCATATTGTGTATTATGAAAATTACTTGAAATATTAGGTTTTGCTATTTTTAACTATTGGACTATTCTCTATGATATACTTACACATAGAGTGCCGCTGAATGTAGTAGAAGTAATAAATTTTACTTATTTAAGCTGTATTATAAATGTGTGTATCAGGAGAATGATTTAATGTGATCAGTGCTGGTTATTCCTTGCTTTGTTTGTGCTAAGTTTCTTTACTTTGTATAAAGTGAAAGCAGTGTTACTTCCTTCCATTTACTTTTGCCCAGGTTTTACCTCAGTTTAACCTCAACTGAATGAAATATTTAGAGCACATATTCCCCCAAGTACTAAAACACCACAATTGGCATAAAGTAGTAGAGTTTATAGTTTGAAAACTTTGTCTAACATGTGGCTAAACTTTGTTTAAACTTTGTCTTCTAAAGTGACCCCAGAATGTCTCACCCCTAAGCTAATACCAGTCCACTCAGACACTGTTGGATGTGCTCTTGTATAAAGAGGCTGTTTTACATCATCTGAGACATGATTAATTCAGCTCAGACATGCATAATGTAATAAGGGAGGTTGAATGTGGCATGGCAGGGAGAGTCGGAGGTGGAGGTGAAGGGAGTGGGTGGTTAAGGGAACATGCTTGTTTTGGTTATTTCAGACTGGACTCCTCCTCTGATTCATACCGTGCACTGCCACTATGGCACTGTTTAAAGCATCCGTGCTGAAATCATATTATACATACCCCATTTCACTCCCTCCCACAGTGTCAAGCTGAAGTATTAATATACTCCTGCCCCATGGCACCACAGTTGTGAGCTATATATATGTATGTACATGGATATGTTTTGCAATGATTTAGACATGTATTGTCTCAAACTGATATTAAATGGATAAAAAATTTGAAACACTTAATATTTGCAGATATTATTGTATTTTTTTTTCTTTTGATGTTATACAGTTGTTTTACAAACCTTGTTTCTTCAAGTTTAGGATAAGAAGCGGTGATTTGTTTGTTCCCTTCAACTTGTATTTAACAGACTAAAGTACAAAGGAAAGATCTGCAATGTTTTCACTAAACAACTGGATTGTATTTTGTAACTGTAAACAAATTTACAATTTGATCTCTTCTTCATAATGGGCCATACATTTTTAATAGGAGATGTTGACTGCTGGTAGAAAATTCTGTCATTCTGAGTCTAAAAAGTAACAATGTTGTAGTTATAACCATAGACTTTCCAGGAAAGGGTGTTAGCTTGATGGCAGCGTACATCTCTCTAAAATCCCAATATAAGCTTCCCGTTATTGGAACCATCACACATATGTAATTTATCTATGCCATGGGCACTGATGCATTCCTATACCCAGCAATGGCCAAATGGTTTGAGAAGCAGGCTTGTGCACCAGTTCAGTCCTGTAATCAACAGGGAGAATGTGGCATGGGTGAAAAAGTAAACAGCATTTTGCCTGTTCAAACTCAGCTGAAGCATCCTTTGGGCAAGGCACCCAAAACCCTAGATGCCCTAGGTCACTGCTTCTGCTCCTGGTATTTTTGTTTGCAGATGTGTTAAATGCAGAGAACAAATTCACTGCTCACTGTTTACAGCATGTGAGTGTCACATAATCTAAATTTCACTGGCAAATCTTAGCTTTTTCACCTTTTACTGATACAATCTGGTTCATTTCACCTTTAGCATGGACATCTGTTTTTCTGGAAGAGAAAACTGAAACTATTTCCGCATAGAACTGATATATGACTTTCTCTTTGAGTTTTAGGTTGCATTTCTTGATGCAGCAGTGGACTGTGTTAAGTGACAACAGATTCCAAAGTTCTTACAAGCCCACGTGGCTATATCAGCAGCATGACTGTTCTCAAGCAGTACTTTCTGAGGACTCAAAGGTCACGCATATTCAACAGTGGTTTCTGGCTTTGCCCTACATAAAGTGAGATATCACCAGATTCCCTCTGTCTTTTCACAGTATTATGAATTGCTGATGGTGAAAGACATAATTTCCTTGCAAGCTTGCATCAAAAAGTTTTCTTTTTGAACTGACTGAAAATTCTCCAATATAGTTTGACATGAAGTTATGAGGTACTAACAACTTTGCTCATTTGACTCATCCTTTTGGTGGATGATCCTTTACACCCAATCATGGTCCCCTTATCTGTTCATGGTACCCTCACCTGTTATCCATTCACCTGCTTATTGTAGAATGTTTAAAAAATTATGTAAATTGAATGTTTTATAAACTTTACACTCTTATTTTGCCCTATCCCAAAATGTACTCTTTCAGCCAAAACTTTAATTTCTTTGTTCATGTGTCAGTTAAACAAAGTTTCAAGAGAACTTTCAGTTTGCAGACTTTTTTTTTTTTTTTTATAAATTAAATGTTTGTAGTTAGTTTCAAACAGCAGAACCGAAGAGGATTCTTCATATAGGTATTGCAGCCCTGGAACAGGATGTTAATGTTGTGAAATTAGTGATGGACTTTTCATTAATTTAGTCAATACTGACCAGATGAAAGGTGAAAAGTGATGATATTAAAATGATTGTACTTTTAACTTGCTGATGTGAAATTTTGTTAACTGAAAAGGTACTATTTTTAAACTATTTACCAGAATTAAATTGACTGCCCTGCGTTAGGTTGGCCTCCTGTCCTGGGTGAACCCTGGCTTTGGCCTTTATTCAGCAGGGACTGTCTCCAGCTTCTCCCTTAACCCAAAATGGATTGAGTGGTTTGGAGAATGAATGAAAAAATTTACTAAAATTAATACTTATGTATATATTAAAAAAACATTTTCATCAAAAGACTAAAACTAACACTAAATTCAAAGACATGAAATAATTACTACTTCAATGTGGATTGTGCAACCTGCAGTTCTGGGTTCTTTTAATGAATTATTTTAGTTGTATTTACATGTTTTGTCATTCCAAGCACGATGGTGTTCACATTTACTAGTTCAGCCTGCACTGATGTAGCTCAACCAGATTTATATCAGGCTTCACCAGTATCATGACCATTTAAGGTTTTACACAATAGTTATGAGATCAACAGTTTGAATCCTGGCGATGCTGTGCCAACAAAACAGGTGCATTATTGGTGATATTTCATCATTACCAATGACTGATATTATCTGCCAGCTGATATTTCCATCAGGCTTTAGTGAATGCACTCTCATTCCAGCATATTTATTTGTTGAATTAGTCAAAAATGCAGCTGTATGTAAGGCTGTTCAAAGACCCACTTGCCCACTCACATATAAAGTCTTCTCCAAATGCTTCAGGGTTGCTGGCTGAAGCCATAGTTTTGAGTAGGTGTTATACAGATATTGCAGCATTACAGAATTTGGATTTTCAGAACATTTAAAAATGTTGTTTACAATACAGTGGATTAACTTCCCTCTCAGTTTGGATTAAAGTGTGATGAATCTGGCTGTCTGATGCAATGCTACAGAGCTAAAATACACCAGCGCTATTCCAGCACACTCGTCAAACAAATTTTAAAGAAATACTCCAGCATTTTGTAAACTCTCTGCATATGGTTGGTTCTTGCTTCATGTACCAGAATTAATAAAAGAGTGGAAAAATAATTGATTTAGAACACACCATGTCCATTTTCGTTGTATTGTGAGGGTCTTGTATATAATCATATACTATATTACAAGTTCTCTTACTTAAGAAGATATTGTTTGAAGTTCTTGGTAATCAGTCATATGCTACAGACTGAACAAAACAGCTTAAGGTGAAAACTGCTCGATCTGTGAGGAAGCAAAGAAACATACACTGTTAAGTAACATTGATGAGTTTGAAATATTGGTGTTAGTATGAATGATACATAAATGTACAAGTTTATCTCTACAGCAGTGAATTAGGTTGTATCTGTTGCAGAACTCTGGTTTGACAAATAATATACACAAGTGATATTTAATTCATATAGTGGGTTTGTTCTGTGTCTGTAATTCAGCAACATTGTAATAGAGGAATTAAATCATGCCATTATTACTCACTTTTAAATGAGTGTATTAACGTAAAATCACAAAAAAACAAGTGTCAGGTTTCATTCAGGCACTTTTCAAAAACAGCTGTGCCAGGACCTCCATTGTGTCCTAAATATACTACATAATGTGAGACAGACAGACAGACAGACAGACAGACACATACTTTATTGGTCCTCAGGGAATTTTTCTATGTGTTATTTTTTATGTTTTATACATTATGCACTGTAATACAGTACATTTTATGCAGCAAATGTGAATTCAGCAGATTTTTTTAACCCTACAGGAGTTAGTGAGTCACTCAACAGACCGACCAGAAAGACAGCAGCTGAAGGAGGCCCTGGAAGCTATGCAGGTAGGAGCTGCCCTGAGACTGACCTGTACATGTCCATTCTTCATACCAGTTCAACCACACACAAGTGTAATAGAGTGTAGTCTCAACCTTTTGAATAAGTGTAGCATGACTTAGGATATGGAATGTGGAGGTGATGCCAGTTTGATTTGAAGTCTGAGGGTAAATCTTTGCTTTCGTCTCTTTTGCCATTGAAGGACCTTGCCATGTACATCAATGAAGTGAAAAGGGACAACGAGACCTTGAAGAAAATAAGTGAATTTCAAAGCTCAATAGAAAATCTGGTAAGAACCTAATATCTTTCTGACATCAGCAATAAGACTCCAGACAAGAATTTCTCATAGTTGATGTGATGGCTTATGGCCCTTACATGTTCTTCAACTTTTCTGGAATGTTCTTCTTGAACACAGTGCTTACTTCCAATGTGGTAACCTGCAACTGCCTCATCTGCTGTGACTATTGACTGTAGTAAATCATTAACTTCTCTGTGTGAACATGGAGAGGCTTTAATTCCATGTTTAGTTGAAACTAAACCAGAGTATCTTCTGTCACTGGTGTGTGTGGGTGGCAGTCTTTAGAGGGGAGGCAAGTGCTTTTTTTATATATGTGCCTGTGGTGCTGAAGAATCTACAGGGAGAAAATAAGAGGTTTTTTTTCTCCATCTCTCCCTCGACATAGGAGGGAATACAGTCAGCATTCCTAATAATAGAGGAGGCCTTTGTGGGGGCATGCAACAAAGTTAATTAAGCTGGGCAGTATGTGCTCTAGTCATTGCACCATATTGGTGTGTGTTTATTGTAGCACTTTTTGGGTCCAGCTTCTAAATTCCATCAGCAGAACATTTCCTCTCAAACATGTGCTTCCAGTTTACTCATGCACTGAATGCATCCATCCATTGACCTTTCTCTCTCTCACTCTCTCTTTTTCTCTCTCGCTTATCTCTGTCCATGTGTCTACATGTGTCCACTGCAGCAAGTGAAACTGGAGGAGTATGGGAGGCCAAAGATAGATGGAGAACTGAAAGTCTGCTCTATAGTTAACCGGACCAAACAGGACAGGTAAGTTGGAGAACTTTCAGTGCAATGTGTAATATTTAAATTAAATTTAATGCACACAAAGCCTCCATCAGGAAAGGTCATAATAGGGTTTTTGTCACCTCCAGATCAACTTCTAGCCTCTAGACATCTTAACAAATGGCATCCATCCTGTGCACATTAGTTTTTTTGCTGTTTCAAAATGTTGTTTTAGTGCCAAAAGTTGCCATTTTTAATTGTGCTGACTGAGGTGAAAATGTTGTGGCCAGTATGGATACTGATTTTAAGAGGTTAAAGATTCCAGTGAAATCAGACTTAAATAATATAATTTTATGTCGGTATTATATATTGAGGTTTTATAAACTAGTAGTTTATATGAGATTGCCTGATGTATTTGTCAGATGTGAATGACTTTTTCATTTATCACGTTTCTTAAATTCACATAAACAGCACTAACTCAACCTTAAACAGTGTAAATATTTTGCAATAGACTTTTTTGCAATTTTTGGTTTCTCTGAATTCTTTTTTTTCTTAATTTTCATCACTTCCCTTCTTAGTGAACTCTGTTCATGGTGTTTAAAATATTACTGTTAGGTCTTTATACATTTGCCATGTTTTTATTACTTTAGTCATGATGGCACCTTCTCTTGCTCCCAGGTACATCTTCCTGTTTGATAAAGTGGTGATCGTCTGCAAGAGAAAAGGCTACAACTATGAGCTGAAGGAGATCATTGAGCTCCAGTTTTACAAGATGTCAGACGACCCCATGAATAACAGAGACATGAAAAAGGTTGAGGACTGCCAAGCCGTTTCATATATGCTTGTAGAAATTCCTGAATAGTGTTTAAATAATATCTGCATTTATATTTCTGTCATCAAATGGGTTTCTGCATATGTTGCATTCTCTAACATGTGAGGCAAACGAGATTCTGTTATTTTTTTCTGTATGTAGAGTGCTGATTGTCCTTGAACATATAGCATGGTGCTTGTAATTTCAAGTAGGCCAATCGGGAATGATACGCTGCGCTCCTTTATGCTCTGGAGAGTATGCAGATATGGATTCTTTTTTTCCACCGATCTAACGTACTGAACCTCTGCATGTGTAGGAGATTGCATGAGTAACTGGGTCTCTCTCTCTCTCTCTCTCTCTCTCTCTCTCTCTCTCTCTCTCTCTCTCTCTACCTCTTCTGTGTCTATCTATCTACCTCTTTATCTTCACATTATCTCTCTGGTGTTTCTCCTTGCATGCCTACCAGGCCAGTGGAAAAATGGTAAGCTAAAGCAAACCTTTGCTCATGTTCTCTTAGCTGTGTTTTCTAAGCTGTGATTTATGTATGGATCAGTGGCGGTGATTGCCTGTCTTCTCTCTGATAGTTTGATTTGTGTTCTGCTGTCCTGAGAGCTACACAGCAGCCTTATGTT
Source organism: Arnoldichthys spilopterus (assembly GCA_037974385.1). Taxonomy (NCBI): domain Eukaryota; kingdom Metazoa; phylum Chordata; class Actinopteri; order Characiformes; family Lepidarchidae; genus Arnoldichthys; species Arnoldichthys spilopterus. The sequence goes on from JBBPDA010000025.1 coordinate 18,048,192, forward strand.
GTCATACAGACTTTTTGTGTTTATAACAAATTGAAGATTTATTCCTGACTAGAAGTTCTTGTGTTTTTTCTCTCTCAGTGACTTATATAAAATCAATATCAAACACCCCTTCCCTATCTTTAATTCTCTTTCTGTCCTCTGTCCATCCACTGTGCAGTGGTCCTATGGCTTTTACCTGATCCATCTGCAGGGCAAACAGGGCTTTCAATTCTTCTGTAAGACAGAAGACACTAAGAGAAAGTGGATGGAGCAGTTTGAGATGGCAATGTAAGTATGTAGCATCATAAGAAATTACTCAAACTTGATGTTATCATGGACAGCTGAAATGTTTATGTGGTTGCTCACCCTGTGCAACAGGTCAAACATCAAGCCGGAAAGAGCTACAGCCAACCAGCACAATTTCCAAATGCACACTTTTGAGAAGAACACCAACTGCAGGGCTTGTAAGATGTTGTTGAGGTAAGGACACACACACATGATCATGCAAATATATACAGTACACACGCTAGAAGAAAGCAGAAAGAGTAATTTGGCATGAAGAGGCTGCAGTTTGCATTATACAGGTGGTCTCAGTATTAGTCTTTGTATTTTTATCAGTTAAATGAGCAGGAGTGTTAACTTTCTCGTAGCTTAAATGTGGTGTTCTGAATCACAGGATCATTAAATAGTTTAACACATAATGATCCTGTGATTCAGAGGATTCAATAACATTTACACAGACCAAAGCATATTAATGTTAAACTATTTTGATTACACAGAATGTGATTGTGCATTTTAAAAAGGCATTCATTTTTTAGTTTAGACCCTAGATACCTAAACATGCATACGTACTTAGTCATCTGATCCGCAGAGAGAATGAGTATGAGACTGATTTAGGCTTTGAACCATGCTGCTGCAGCTGGTTTGAGCTTTATTCTTTTGGGCTGCTTTTTTGTTTTTTTGATAGACTTTATTAACCCACATAAGCCAGCAGTTCCGCAGTGACCTAAATTTGACGTCCTGCAGCCAACAAGAACCAATGGGTGTACTGACTGTGAACAGCTAATTATAATACTGATGTGTCCAGCATTGCTGTTATGCAGGTTATGAATTGTCATAGGGAGTGTTTGTATCGATACAGTATATCGACAATGATAACGAGATTAGTCAACTGACCACCAGTCAGGGGGAGAAAAATAATTTCAAGTTCATCCTTGGCAGCTGATTAGAGTTTTGGGCATAGGCCAGCTGCAATCACAGATGCTTCATTCCCTCAAAAAAATATTTTATTTAATTTCTCTCTCTCTCTCTCTCTCTCTCTCTCTCTCTCTCTCTCTCTCTCTCTCTCTCTCTTTCTCTTTCTCTCTTACTCTCTTTCAGTCTCTATCTCTATCTTTACACTGTCTTTCTCTGTGTCTCTTTCTCTCTCACTCTCTCTCTTACCCTCCTCTCTCTTACTCTGTCTTACTTTATATCTCTTTCTTTCTTTCTCTCTCTCTCTCTCCTCTCTCTTTCTCTCCCCTCTCTCTCCTCTCTCTCTCTCTCTCTCTCTCTCTCTCTCTCCCATTACACACTATGTACTAACTTCTATGCCTTTTCTGTCTGTCAGGGGGATTTTCTACCAGGGTTACTACTGTTCCCGCTGTGGGGCTGGTGCCCATAAAGAGTGCTTGGAGGTCATCACCATCTGTAAAATTAGTGAGTTCCACATGGTGAACACTGCCCTAATGAGCTGTCTGAATATCTTCTGGAATTGAAGTAATTAATTTCCCATCTCTTTTCTCTCTTTGTTCTCTGTTTGTAGGTCCTCATGATTTGGTGAGTTAAGATGCTTCCTACCTGTTTAATCTGTCACATTTTACAAACTGGATTTCACATGTCTTCATAAAACAAATTTAAAATTAAAACCACAGACTGAAATATTAATGCATACCATCTTCTCCCATATCTGACAGGAGCCTGGACTTCCACAGTCAGGTAAGGACTGGGTGCACATCACCCTCTGCTTTTCTGCATTCTGTGCATGTAGAAAGGTGGTTATGTCTTATTATAAAAAATTTAGATACCGCAGTGCACAGTGCTTCAGGTAAATTCTGTGAAACATAGTTTAATCTGAATGGACAAATGCCCTCTCCCAGATTACAGCCAGATTCTGAAGCCCACTGCTGCCATCTAGTGAGTGTGATGATCTGCATAAAGCTTAACACCAAAGAGGATTTGTAGCTTTTTAAGTGCTTTTGGATCATCATCACTATCTCCTTGTGGCATGAGAGGACATCCGATATGTCTGCAGTTCAGACGTTTCCATTCAAGACATCAACCAGAAAAAAAAACCGAAATGCTTACCATTCTTTCTGTAAAAACAGTTATAGTTACCTCTTTATAGAACTGTGTCTTACTGTCTGTCTAACTGAAGGTCCAAAGATGGTGGCCATCAGGAACTACCATGGCACTCCAACCCCTCCAGGCAAAAACCCTCTTTCAGTCCAGACAGGGGATGTCATTGAGCTTCTAAAGGGAGACCCAGACACCTCATGGTGGGAGGTAAGTTGTCAATCTAAAATGTCCCACACTGTCTTTATCTTAAATCATACCTGGTTTGTAATGATCTGTTCTGAGCTGCTGCTGCCTGCAGGACTACTACTTTGTGGAGTAATGGTTGTTCATGAAATGTGCCATTCTTTCACCAGTCCATGCTGTCCGTGTGTGTGTGTTTTTTTTTTTTTTTAACTAACACAGCCTGTTTTAAATTCAGTTTTTTTAATTTTTTTGCTTATTACACTTATTCAGGCTATAGCAGATTTTTTCTGCCTGCTCACAAACAAGTTATAAGGAGCTTTTTTCCCCTGACTGCTTTTTGAATAAGGCACAATACAGAGCAGCCACTTAAAACTGAGATTATTTACATATACAATCTTAAAGCCACAGTATCAAAAAACACAGCTTGCACAGTTCTAAGGCTAAAGAGATGTGATTCATACAGATGTAGTGGTAAATTTAGGATATGGACCCTTTTATTTGTGCCAAATATTGCCCATGTGTGTGTCCCAGGGAAGACTTATTCAGACTCTGAAGACTGGCTACTTTCCCAGCTCCTGTGTGAAGCCATGTATAGACCCCAAGGTAGAACATTTAAGTCTGATAACAAGAGAAACCTCTTCAGAGTGAATAATTCATATTACTGCAATGAGAAAAAGTGGTGTTGTTACTGATGTTCTTCTTCTCTCCTTGTCTTTGTCCTCTCTGTTTTTCCCTAGCCTTTTCTGTCTTGTCCCAGCCGTCAGTCCTCAAGAGAGACTGATTACTGTGTTTATCCATGGTATGGTTGTTTTTTTTTTCCTTTTTATTCTAGTTATGGCAATATTGAGTTTGCTGTTTGTTTGCCTGCTGCATGGAAGTTGATTCAGGGTAGGAAGTGTAATTAAAAGTACCACTAGAACTTTTGACCTCACTACAATTAATCCAAATTTAATGCATTTATGACTGGAATCAATATGAATGATTGATTATTTTGAACCATATGCAATGCATGTCCTGACACTTCTTGTCTTTTAATAAATGCACCCATAGATAAGACCTACAATGATGGATGAGGTGGTGTTAGCAGGCCTGTGTGATTCTGTGTGTGTGTGTGTGTGTGTGTGTGTGTGTGTGTGTGTGTGTGTGTGTGTGTGTGTGTGTGTGTGTGTGTGT
>JBBPDA010000025.1:18053927-18064983 GCA_037974385.1 Arnoldichthys spilopterus
TCTCTCTCTCTCTCTCTGTCTCTCTCTCTCTCTCTGTCTCTCTCTCTGTCTCTCTCTCTCTCTCTGTCTCTCTCTCTCTCTCTCGTTTTGTTTTACTCTATTGTATATACTATATGTTAGTCCTGGTTATTGGCTTGTCCTCATGGTCTCACTTTAGAAGCCAGTCATCCATCCATTCATTTATTTTCTCCATGCTCATTCTTTCAGTACCACCTGCTCCCATTTCTTTCTTTGATCTCTAGCTTCTGTAATGCATGACAATATTTCAAACCCCAACTCAATTATGTGACTCCCCAAATGATTTTTTTACCGCTCACCATGCAGTCCATTCATGCTTTACACCTGGGCCCTGAGCCGCCCTGTCCTGCATCTTCTACACTGTCATTTCTATATGTCCTATTCCATTTGTTGATTGATCTGCTGTGGGTTTGTGCAGTTTTCACCCCCAGGGTAGTCAGCACAGCAGTGGCCAGATATAACTTTGCTGCTCGAGACATGAGAGAGCTGTCTCTGAGAGAAGGTGACATTGTCAAGATCTACAGCAAGATTGGAGGGGACCAGGGCTGGTGGAAAGGAGAGGCTAATGGAAGGGTAAGACACCAGCTACAAAAGGGAAAGCAAAAAATACCACTGTTTATTTAAAATACTTTTAAAAGCTTAAATATGTTTAAAAATTGACAGGAAAAAAGGATTTAAACACTACAGATTAATAACTTTAATAATTTGCTGCAAAGTGACTGGTTGGTTCAGTGATTGACTGTTCGTTCAGTTTTGGCCAGTTTCTCTTGGCAAACAATCTTCATTTCAGTCAAGCCTTAATCCTCTTTTGCAAACAAGTTTTGAGTTAATTTTGTTGTATGTCTGGGGTTGTACAAGGAGTACTTGTGTGCAAATTTTAGATTTGCATCTCTATGTGTCTTTTTAACCGATGAGTTTTGTGTGAGGTATAGTAATTGGTCTGTATTGGCCTGTGGTGCAGTTTATTACTTATCATTCTCTGTGTAATTCTTGCTGCTTTTTGGTCATTCTACATCTTTTTTCAAGTGACTGATGGCTTCTCTATTGCCTTTATTATCATTAGTCTGAAAGCATGTTGTAAACTCTTACATGGAGCCCTTGTCAGAGGACGATTGGTGGTGGTTTTCTGATCTTTCTCAATGCATATTTAAAAAGCAGTTGAAATGATAGGCATGTTTAAGTCTATGCTAGTGGCATGTAACTTTTTCCATTTGAGGCTTGTTTAATAGTTTTGTCTCTGAGGACGTCAGCTCGTTCACCTTCACTATGATTGCCACTTGCTTGACATTTCAGCTGCCTGCAGCATTTTTTATAAAGACACCAAATGCAGTCTGTATGAGAACATTTTTAGCATTAATATCTAGAATTAGGTTTTTATGTACCCTTTAATCATATGTTTAAATGTTATATTATTTAAAATAAAATGTAAAATATTTACAAAATGGGGAAAAAATATGTTAAATGTATATTTAATTTTTTTGACCATATGCTTATAAATACATATTTCATGGTCTTATTTACATATTCCTATCCCTATAAGCATGCCACAGTATTTCTTGTCTTCTTTCTTGTTAAGCTGTATTTACACTGCTCTTTATGTTAATTGAGAAGCTTTTTGTGCTCTAGTTTAAGTGTATGTCGATGTGTTCCTGATTTTAGATTGGGTGGTTCCCCTCAACATACGTTGATGAGGAAGGCGTGCAGTGAGGCTCTGATATTACCTGCACTCTCCAGTCAGATCACTCTCAAGTCGACAGCCCTCCGACAGACAGACTCATGTTGTTTCCGTGGAAACACCTTGTGGAATACTTTTTTTTTTTTTGCTGGAAACTGAATTTTACCCTGAATATTTGTACTCCTGTTTCTTTGTTCGCCATGTAAAAATCTGCCTCCCCTTTTTTTCCTTTGGAACATGTCCTTGCGATTTCTGTGAAGAAAACTGGATGTTCATACCTGTTCCTTTCTGATGGGCTAATGGAGAAAATGTGAACAGTCCATAACTTTGCCTTGGACAAGCCAAAACCTTCAGCATGGCATTGCCATTTTGTGTAAAGATAGCTATGATGATTTCTGTGGCCAAGAGGAAGAGCTGGAGTGAACATGTATAGATAATTTATTCAAGAGAAGTATCTATAAAAGATTGATGTTGGAAGTTTATTGTTAAGAAAGTAACAAGGAAAACATGCACTTTGCATTCCTTTACAGAGAGAACTTGCCTTAGTAGTTATACTAATGCCTTGTGGGCTGACAAGAGTGTTGGTGGAAGCGTGGTATGTGGAAATTGTTTCTGCACGCACACACACATATGCACACACAAACACACATACATAAACACACCTCTGCCCTGTACAGTAATATGGTGCCTTTAAAGTGCAATCTCAGCTCTCAGAACACTTTCATACAGGTGCTCCCTGACCCTGAAGTCAGAGGGAAAGGCTTTGCTGCCATGGAAGTGCACTACAAGAACAGCAGAGAGTCCCTGGAATGCCCCCTAAGAAGTGTAGTTGGACAACCAAACATATCATCTCTAACACAATAGAAGACAGGATAAAAGAAAGCCATCTAGGTGCATTGACACTGCACTGCTTTCAGGAACCACCATCCCCTCCAGTACTGTTTCTTGACCAAGAAGGAGAACGTCTCAGTGAATTAGAGAAATCAAGAATCAAAATGAAAAATCAGGCAGAAATTACACCAACACTTGGATTTCTAGTGCCCGCTTATGGATACTGTGGTCCAGCTTCACAAAAAATGGTGTGATATCCAAAAGTCAAACCTAAATTCAGTCAGTTGGCTGAAACTGGGGCAAAAACATTCTGGTAGCATATACCTAGGTTCTAATCGCATCATTAACACAGAGGTTTTTTCTCTTACTCACAGTTTATCATTGTACAGTATCTTGCCTTATTGATTGGTTGACACATGGTGCTGCAGTGGAATATTTTTAATCTCTGGGTTCGTAGCAGGATTCTGTGTGCAGTTGTTGTGGACTAGAAGCCCCCAGCTTACCTGTGAACCTCAACCATCAAGTGCACTTTATCTGTGAAATGGGACATCTGAGAACAGGCGGGTTTCAAGAGAAAAAAGTTCTCAGGTCAGGAGACCAGTGGAGTTTTTTGGACTGCCTTTCTAATCGTGTCAGAATCCAACCACCATTTCTTGGACTCCTAAACTTCAAGCAACCTGCTAGTGTATCTTCATTTCCTCTGGGGGAAAAAAGGAGAATACAATTTTCCATTCCTCTGTTTCCAGGGGTGTTCTACAGCCTGTCAATACTAAATACCTGTAAAAACTCCTGCATAGGTGCACTGATGTTGGCCCTTTATATAATCTACTGAAAAATGTTATGTTGCAGTGGTCCTTCAACCAATACTGGCAATATATCACAGAAGCTGAAAGACTGAGTGATGGTGTCCGTCTGTTGAGTGAGAAACATTCACTGGCTGGCTTTAAGCCTGGGCAGAGCTCTTAACAGCGATGGAGGTGAAGATCTCTGGCCTAAGCGTGGGTTGGCCAAGGGGCTTTGTTGCTGTTTGTGTAGTGGACAGAAATCCATTGCATGTGGTCATAGATATTACAACTCCTGTCAGTGATCCAGAAAAAAATTTAATTGTGTACTTTTTTGAATGGTCAATTATTTCCAAACTGAGATCTATCATTAAATAAATATTTCTTCTTTTGTCTAAAAGTGCTTTTCTCATTACAAGATTTAAGTTACAATACTTTTGCCTAACAATCAAGTTAAATTCAAATGTATTTATTCAAAAATAGACACAAATGGGTGACATTTCATGAAGGTTTTTTTCTTTAGTGTCTTAATAAGGTCTTTGGCTACTGTAAGCTGTGAGAAGAACTTTATTGCAACTCAGCATAGATTTTATAAGCATTTGGAACTCCACTGAAAGTATGGATCATCATTCTTCAAAACAGTTGGTGTTTTGGTGATTGTGGTGAAACGCTGTAAAATCTATAGTTGTTCAGTTGTATGAGTTAAGGTCTAGTGTCTGTGAAGGCCCTTGCATATGAATTACACCAGTGTTTCCAAATTCTGGTTTCAGAGGCCCAGTGCCCTAAACATTTTTGTTTTTTCCCTTGCTTTAACACAACCTCTTCAACTGAGGGATTGTTAATGGGCTGAATAGTTTTCATTTTTCTCTTGGTGAACACCACACAGAAACTCAGCAATATGGTGATATCTGACCACATCACTTTTTCACAACTCTAGTTCATGTGGTTTTTACAACACCAAACTCTCTGATGTTTATTTGTCTTTGTGATGAGGCTACTGTAATATCCTTCTGTGAGTGTTGTGGACAGACACTGTTCATGTCCTGCCTTGACATCCTCAGACAGGAACAATTTTTCTTCTGGCTTGCCTTACATTTTCTTACTTGACAGTAGTGCTTGCAACATCTGCTTAATGTGTGCTTTTGAACACGATTTCCACCCCTTTTTACTGATTTTTACAGATGTCACATTAGTCAAAGAAACAGTCTTTGTGATTGAAGGTCCATACATCTGTGCCCCAAAAATTAACCCCTTTTTCATTCAAGTCACTTTCATTCTTTGATACAATATCAAGGTACAATATGAGAAGTGTTCAGCATATACATTCCACAGTGTGTGGTAGGATGTTTCTTCTGCTTCTCCATTAATTCAGGTTTTCCTTTGTCATCTGTACAACAACACTGTTGGCTAGTATAACACTGATAGGCTAATTTCAAGTTGCCTTGTTCTGTACAGCAACACAAATTTCCTCTTTTAGATCATGACTGCTATCTTGACTGTAGATCTGTAAAATGATCAAAATGAATGTTTACACACTGCTGTACATTTGAGGTTATATTTCTTTTGGAATTTAAAGTTTATTTGGCTTATTTTGTCACTGGGAACACACACGATCACACACAAAGTGCACCACAATGAAATGTGACCAGTGTGCATTTCCATCACACATGCACACATGGAGCAGCAGGCAGCTATAAGAAGCGCACAAGTGTAGCAGGACAGTACCTTGCTCAAGGGCACCTCAGTGGTACCAGGGTCAGGACTTGAACCTACAACCTTCTATTTGCAAGGTCCTAACCACTAGGCCACCACTGCCCCTGAATTGTCTGAAACCAGCAATGTAAACTCTCAGATCACATTGTTCAAATAAACAGAAAAAGTGACCTCACATTTATGTCAATTTGGCCCTTATCCATCCATCCATCCATTTTCCAACTGCTTCTTCGGTTTCCGGGTCACGGGGAAGCTGGAGCCAATCCTAGCTGACTGCGGGCCTAAGGCAGGGTACACCCAGGACAGGAGGCCAACCCATCGCAGGGCAATTTGGCCCTTATATCTGTTGTAAAACTAAAAGCTGAAAAAATACTGCTTCGTTGGACAGTGCAGTGTAAGGGTTTGCCATGGCCACTTGGTGGAGCTACATCACAAAAAAAAATCTCTTTGCTCAGTGATGGCTCAGAACATTGCCAGTTTGTTTTCTCTGTGTAATCAGCTCCAGTTCTCAAGAGTGTAAATAAGCTTTAGCCACCTTTACTTGCTTTATATTGTTGAAGAACAACAGTAATTTTCATCCAAAGCTTCCTTCTCTGTGGTAGACATAATGGGTTTGTTTTCTAGATGATTAAAGTGGGTCTAAAACTGTGGACAATTTCACTTGACTGGGCACTTATTTAGTACTAGGCTAAGCACAGCCTGTATGCATGAGAACCCACCTCACTTTTTTTTACTTGTTGCAAAGACTGTCTTTATGACATTAGCTCTGGGTATAGACTTGCCATCCATCATAGTCTGCAAACACAATAAAAAACAGTGAAGTTGAAGAATAACATGGTTACATAGCCAGGAGTTTTTTAATGCGTTGTTGCAGCCAATGTTCAGGGTGCAGCCCCTAAAGAGATTTTCCCTGCCTTCTCAAATAACCATTTTAACTGCTTTAGCAGAGATGAGTTTGAAAGAGTGATGGCCATGCCCAAAATATTGAACTCAGTTGGAAGGCTACAGATCTCCAACACTCAAATATTCCATGACTGAAGCAAAGTTCTTTAGGTTTTTAAAGCCTTAACCTTTTACAAATATATATTTGATTTATTCTGTTTTTAAAAATCTAATTTATCCCAGATGTGGTTTGTAAAAACTGTTTTAGGTGTCTAGATGCAGTGTTCAGCTACATGATGAATGATGATTTGTTAAACTTTATAGCTCACACTAAGTCATATTGTGCTCTAAACCACATCCACACATTGGCACCACCTTAATGAAGAGCTAGATTAAATTAAGTGAATTTAATTTTTTTGCTGAACCACTTCTTTCAATACATAGAATTGTTCTGTAATGCTGAAACTAATGAAAAGATAGGACAGTGATGAATTGAAGTGTGGCCTACATCCAAGGTTAAGCAGCAGTGAACTGCCAAATATTACCTTTTTTTGGTAACAGAGACTTAGAACTGTTTTAAGGATGTAGTAGAAATTTCATAAGTGAAAGGCCTTTTTAGTTTATGTGCCAGAGAGCTGAATTTTACTGCTGAAACAACGAGCAGCAGATTGATCAAACTGCCTGTGTTTATGATTCATGTAATGAATTTAAGCTATAATGGAGAGCTTTGAGACTCACTTGCCTTTTCTGCCCCTCAGTTAGTCAGCAAACCAAAAATTATTAAATATATTCTCTAGGGATAATGTGTGATTGACATTTGCCTGCAGTACCAGCAAAGAGCACTCTTTCTCACACCATCTCCTTTGAGAAGATTTGAACCAAATGGACCAGTCTAAAATCTAGAACTTAGGCATTCTGTGAGGCAGGTGGTTGAGAAATTCTTGTTTCTCTGAGAAACACTTTATAACACACGTTATTTTGCAGTCCAGTCATGAAGTACCAATGCTATTCACTGCATTTAGGTTCTGCTTTTATGCCTTTTAAATTGCTGCTACCTGCATACTGTACACATGAAATCGGAAAATCGTCTCTTAAATTACAACTTAATGTCAATAATCCGGTAAGTTATTTGTTGTTAGTGACCAGGGGTATTTAAATGATTTTACCAATATGCCAGTATAAGAAGATTGAATATCTTGCCTTGGTGGGCAGGGAGTTGCATCAACATCTGTAAACACTGAATAGACAATAGAATCTAACTCTCCCAATCTAACCTTGATTCTTTCAGCAATAAGCCTTCCATGTATAGTCCAGGAATGAATCTAATGGCAACACCAGGTGATATTCTAGTTCATGATACTGCCATGGCGTATCTTATTCGCCAGTGTTTTTTTTTTTTAAAAACCTTTTTTTTTTTCATGATAATGCAAAACACAAATGCTCTGCTTCTTTGTAAATCGATCCCTAAAAATCTAGCACAATCTTGTTAAATAGATGAAAGTTGTATTTCTTCCATGATTTACCTTATTCCCCATGTCTTTGTTCTTAAGCAATGATGCCCAAGGCACATTGGGTAACCTGAGGCTGTTCCCAAATTTGTGCTGAGGGGAGGAGAAAGTCATTAGATGCAAATCTGCTGTGCTAGTTTCCCTCAAGTTGTCAGTCAGATTATAACCTAAAAGTGCAATGCTTAGGCTGAATCCCAAATGGCTCCCTTTTACACATTTAAGGCACTATTTTGGTGTAGAACTTTGCAGTGCACTAAACAGTAAGTAGGAGGCCTTTTGTAATTTTTGTTCCCCACATAGTTTTTATTTGGAAGGAACGTGGGTGACTTGATCAGACCTGGACAGGAATTACAGTTATTGGAGTGCTGATGCACTGAATACTGCTGGGAAATCTGTGCTGTACATGTAAGTGAAGCATAGCATGCATGTGCTAACTACATATAGGATTTGGGCACCCCTGGTCAAGATGCATGTTTTATTGATTTTCTTAGTACACATCCTCTACAAAGAACTCTGTTTAACTCTTATAAATACTAGATGTTGGAAGTGAGGCAGAATTCTGTCATGGAAATCTTCCCGAAATCAATGTCTGTGAACACAGTTCACTATCCCCTTCACAAATACAGGTTAAAGCTCTATCAGAAAAGAAGAAGAAGCCACACGTGAACATGATCCATAAACAGTGACAATCTGGCTGGTTTTCAGTGCTCAGTTCAAAACCCTGCATCTCTAATGGTAGAGGGGTCCATTAGTGCCTTTGGAACTCACAGCTTGCACATCTGGAAAGGCACCATCAATACCGAAAGGTATATACAAGTTTTAGAGCAACATATGCTCCCGTTCAGATGACATCTTTTCATCTTGCATATTTCAGCAAGACAACGATACAACTCATACTGCATCTGCTACAACCAGCATGGCTTTGTAGTGCAAGAGACCAGGTGCTGAACTGGTCTGCCTGCAGTCCAGACCTTTCACAAACTGAAAACATTTTCTGCATCATGAAACGAAAAATACAACAAAGACCAAGGAGTGTTAAGCAGCTAGAATCCTGTATCAGTCAAATGAGACCTTTCTCTTCCCAGAAGTCCAGCAACTGGTCTACTGATTTCCAGACATGTATGTATTGTTAAAAAAGAGGGGACACAGTGGTAAACATGGCCCTGTTCCCACGTTTTTTGAGATGTTGTTGCTGACATAATTCAAAATGACTTTTTAAAATTGTACATTTACTCAGATTGAACATTCGATATGTTTTTTTGTTATATTCTGTATAATACGTGGGTTTTTGAGATGTGCAAATCATTGTACTATGTTTTTGTTTACATTTTAAACGCATCGCAGTGTTTTTGAAATTGGGGATGAATATTCAGCATTATATACATATAGCATAGGAAGTAACGATCCAATGTTCATATGGCGCGCGCATACACACGCGTTAAATATCGCCTCTGCTACCCCTCCCCTCCTCTCCCCTCCCCTGCCTCCTCTCCCCGTGCCTGCTCGGGATTCCGTACGAGTTCCTCCGGAGCCTCCTCTGCTGCTGGATCTCCCGATGTCACTCTCATGGATCTCTGTCGAATCTCCGCGTCCCTCCGCAGCCGGGTTGCCAGGTATTCAGACTTTCTGTTCGCTCCCATTGTTTGAGGGCGGCGGAGCGTGACGCGATCGAAATAACACCAAACCATTTAAACACAACCAGCCTTTCACTTCAGAGCCAGCGCTCCGCGCGCTCCTCGCTCACTTTACACTAAGGTATGTGTGTTTTCATCGCTGAATGAATTCGGCTTGTGTGTGTGAGAGAGAATTGCTCAGAAGTGTTAGGAACACGGTGCGGTCCGACAGCCTGATCTGGTTCGAGTTTGTAGCGCGGGGATCAGCGGCTTCTCCGGCTCACCTGTTTGCCCGTGGCGTTAGATGACCTGGGGACGAAGCCTCTACATTCTCCCCCACACCTGCGTTTACTTCACTGAGGAATCCACACACGCGTCTGTGCGGGAGCCTCGTCCACATCACGAGCAGACAGATCTGGAACATGGGCCACATGAGCCTGATGATAAACACAGGAGCCTGGAACATGTGACCGCACTGTTAACTTAAGAGGACGGTCTGTAAGAGAGGGAGACAGTGTGTGTGTGCTGGGATTCACCCTAGCTTGTAGTAAAGGGCTCCCCTGAGCGCGTCCTTTCTCGCGTTATTGGAGAGCCTGGTCTGCGCGGAGCATGTGATGCGCGTGTGCGCTGTTATCTGGGCTGTGATGCTCCGAGGTCGTGTGTGATGTGACGGGGCGAGTCTGCCGTGCAACGCCAAGTTCTCCTTAATGATCTGCAGCTCGGTGCTTAATATTCATAGTTCAGGTAAAGGCTTGAAAGGAGGGAGGAGGAGAGGGGCGCCCCCTATTGGCTGAGATTGCTTTCGATTTCGCTCTTTCTGACATAGTCGTGTGTGATTTAACTCCAGTTCTATAAGTAAAAGAGAAGCCCTCCATGGGATATCCAATAGGAAGAACGCTGGAGGGCGGAGCATGTACTACAATACAATACACAACACTGGACTGCGCAATGTACAGTATACAATCCATTATATATAGTATACAGTACACAATATACAAGACTATACAATATACTTTAGACAGCACAACAGGCTATACAGTATACAATAGACAGTACAATAGATAGTATACAATACACTATATACAATGGACTAAACAATCTACAGTATACAATACACTATATACAATATATGGTACACAATATACAATAGGCAGTACACCATATACAAAATGTAGTACAAAATATACAGTACAAAGCAATGTGCAGATTAAATAGAAAGGTGTCGGAATCTGTTCAGCTGTTTGAGTGTGATGACCTGAGGGAAGAAACAGCAGCCCTGCATTTTTTGTCACATCAGCAGCATTAAAATTACAGGTGAAACTCGAAAAATTAGAATATTGTGCAAAAGTAAATTTGTTTCAGTAATTCAACATAAAAGGGTGAAACTAATATATGATATATATGATATAGACTCATTACATGCAAAGCAAGATATTTCAAGCCTTTATTTGTTATCATTTTGGTCGCAGAGGATATTGTTCAATTTTTCACAAATGTTTCAAAATTTTTTCAATGATTATGTATATGATTCTATATCTCAATAAATAAGAATATTACATGAAATCAATAAAAAAAAGGATTTCAAATAGAGAAATGTCAGACCTCTGAAAAGTATAATCATCCATATGTACTCAGTACTTGGTTTGAGCCCCTTTCGCATGAATTACTGCGTAAATGTGGTGTGGCATGGATGCTGAAGCGTTATGGAAGACCAGGATGCTTCAATAGTGGCCTTCAGCTCTTCTGCATTGTTTGGTCTCATGTCACTCATCTTTCTCTTGGCAATGCCCCATAGACTCTCTATGGGGTTCAGGTCAGGCGAGTTTGCTGACCAATCAAGCACAGTAATGCCATGGTCAATGAAACAGGTTTTGATACTTTTGGCAGTGTGGGCAGGTGCCACGTCCTGCTGGAAACTGAAGTCACGGCTGCGTAGACTCTGGATTAAATAAAACACGGTGGCCTAGTGGTTAGGACACTGCCTTTGGGACCTGAAGGTCGCAGGTTCGAGTCCCGGCCCGGGCACTACTGAGG
>JBBPDA010000025.1:18066643-18091850 GCA_037974385.1 Arnoldichthys spilopterus
GGGTTAAATGCAGAGGTCACATTTCGTTGTGGTGCTTGAGTGTGTTCACTATGACAAATAGTCACTTTCACTTCACTTTTCTGATGAGAGCAAATTTTGCATCTCATTTGGAAACCAAGGTCCCAGAGTCTGAAAAAGAATGGAGAGGCACACAATCCAAGATGCTTGAAATCCAGTGTGAAGTTTCCACAGTCTGTCTTGATTTGGGGAGCCATGTCATCTGCTGGTGTTGGTCCACTGTGCTTCCTGAGTTTGGACACTCAGGATCTTTTGCATGTGAGAGAATGGAGTGCTGTTGACCACAGAGCCAGGAGTTTTTACATTTATATTTATTCATTTGGCTGATGCTTTTATCCAAAGCAACTTCCAAGATACAGGAACAATCAAGTATTTCAATTGCATAGGACAAAACTGAAGTGAGTGCTACAAAGGGTCCAACACATTCCTCTTGGTCATAAAATACAGATGGCAAGTGCTACAATAAAAACTATAAGTGGAACTTTACTATCTGGAAAACATTCTCTAGGCAGTTATCAGGTAGCAATAGTTAGGTGCAGAAGAGTTAAGTCCTGAGGCCCTTATTGAATATGGAGAAAGACTCTGCAGCTCTAATGTAGCTGGCCAGCTCGTTCCACCAGTGAGGAATAGTTAAAGCCCATAAAGCAGCCAAAGGGACTGCAGAGCTTTCTGCCTTTTAGAGCAGTTTGTTTGTGCTGGGTACACCTCAATAGTCCATGGTTGCCATTGTCCAAGTCTCCTCTTCACAAAGCTCCATACATCCCCCAAGATCTTGGCTCTTACACCCTTAGTGGATAAAACAGAACTTTCTGAGGGGTTAGAAGCTTTCCAGCTTTGTCCGGGGACTGCGATGTCTCTTCACAATATTATGTACTGTAGATAATGAAATACCTCAATTCTTTGTAATCTTGAGTTTAGAAGTGTTCTATTTGAACTGTTTAACAATTCTTTTATGAAGATTGCTACAAAGTGATGAACCACAACCTATTTTTGCTTACAGAGACACAGCATTTTGTAAATGCACCTGCTTCACCCATTTCCAGCTCACCTGCTTATTGTGAAATGTTTCAAAACAGAAAAATTTAAATATTCTATAAAATGTTCCTTTTTATTTTGTTCTGTCACATCTTTTTTAGTATATTGCTGGAGTAATATTCTACACTTTTTATATTTACAAAGTACTTTTTAATTAAAGTGAAGACATAAGAAATACTTTCAGAGAACTTAAATGTTTAGTGAACTGTGAGCAGTTAAATACAAATTTAGGATAGATAAATCAGACATTCTTGCGGTGTTACAACACTAGCATCGCCCATACTTTAAATTATTTTTGTAATTGACCTTATGATACAGATGTAGCTGATTAAACCTGGGTTGAGTATTTCTGTAAACACCACCACACTGGTGGTCAAATGAATACTCCCTTAAATCACCCTGTTCCCTAATTTACACTAAAAGTTGGAGGCTTTTGGGTCGTTGAGGAAAATATCTAAGCAATTTGACATTTGGATTGAGATCAGCTCTTTCCTTTCCTCTGTTCCTTGGCTCTAAATGCCAGGGCACACACGCTGATTGTAACAGTCTACGCTGATGACTGTAATGCAGTTCTGCTCCTGCTATTACTGCCTTTTGTGGCTTCTGGGAGAGGGGATAGGCCTACTGATTTGATGCTAATTATTATGAACTTTACAAAAATGCATCCCAGTGTTTGCCATTGCATAATCGAGTGCACCATCCTCCATCCATCCATCCAACCATCCGTCTGCAGGGCTCAGTCTAATATGTAGAAATGTCAAGGAGAAGGCCTAGCTCAGTGTGACTCACACTCTTAGAATCATCTCAGATGGCTGGCCGGCCAGTCGCGCAATGGCAATGGATGTTTCCAGCTGTGAACTGGCGCACTCTCTAGGCTAATGTGAATAACTCAGACAGCTGGGGAGGTGTGGGGAGGGTCTGCCTACTGGGCTTTCGAAAAGCTCTTGGACAAAATGGCTAGATGGCTATTCTACAGAGGATCTAGAATCTTTCTCAAATGCTACTAGTAAATAGGTGGTTGGGATATTATGGTTAGTGTATTATTATTATTATTATTATTATTATTATTATTATTATTGTTATTATTATATTTGATGTATACAGTGGGATGTTCATACACAAAGTCATTTTACCAAAGCAAAAACAAGCAATCAGAGTGAAAAGGAGAAATTGTTTTTTTTTGTAGTTTAAGAGTTTTTGCTCCTGTTAGATGATCATTCATCATATTGGTCTTCAAAAACGCAACGTTTCAGAAAAAAGACCTTAAGCTGCAATGCAATTTATTGTAAAGACATTCTAATTAGTTTTGGGCCAGTTCTATTGGTCAGTTCGTTATGAAATGTAAAGGGCAGTTGGTCTTTCATCAAAGGGGAAAACCAACAAATTGGGACAAAATGTTTTGCTCCCACAGTGAAGAAATACTGATAAGTTCAAAACCCCCAATACTACAGCAAAGAGTAAAAACATTCACTTCCCACAACTGAACAGCAGAGAGGAAAACATTGAAATATTATGGCGAAGGTCAGAGTAATCAACAGGGTAGCAGTCTGGAATTGTTTGGAAACGTCAGAGGGAGAACCGGCTATCACACTGCTGCTCACATTTCAGAAGCATGCTGCAGTCAGTCTGCAGCTCACGATGGCTTTCACCACTGTACCATGTAATCCAAAAGCCGAAGGAAATATTTCTGCCTGAAATAATCACACACGCTTGTGGAATTTACAATGGCCTTGGCATTTTCCCACTGATGTGTAATAGCAGTTAGGAGACGACTGTTTAAAACAGAGCATAACAAACACAGTGCTCATTAGCTTTTGCCAACAAACCCCATGAAGATAATCACAAATATAAGAAGCCCAGTCAAACAGCATTCAGAATTAGTCATTGTAAGAAGAAGAAGCCCTGCTGTATCTATTTATCAATTCATTCATTCATTTATTCATCCATTCAATAAGATAGAGAGCAAACAGTGTTTTTTCATGAACTGAGAAAATGGTTTAGCCCCACTAAGTCCTGGTGATTTTTTGGGGGGCTAAAAAGATCTTTCTGTATGCATGTACGTGTGTGTGCGCATGCATACATGTGATGGGAAATAAACAGAAGGAAACTCATACATGAATCATCAGCGTACCATTTCACAATGTGTGTGTGTGTGTGTGTGTGTGTGTGAGTGAGTGAGCATGTGTTGAGTCTTCTTGCTCCATGCAGTTAATTTCCTGTGATCTCACTGACACCTCCGCTGGCAGCTCCTCTCAGTGTGTGCATTTTGCATTGTAGCATAATTCCCTGCGTACTATTCTTTCAGTCAAGGACTGCAGGCACTAAAGACTGATGATGGAAAAGATGGATGGCAGCCTCCTCAGCTCCAGGCTGCTGTTCCTTGCCATTTTATTGTGGCTGGAGGCGGTTTTAGGAAGTTTTATTAGCAGATCAGACGGCCCACTGGCTGGTGTGACCTTCACGATGTGTGAGCTGTTATTGAGAGTGACCCGGCAGAAGCAGAATGAAGTGGGTTCGGCATGCACAGCCACGCTCAGAAATTGCCCAGAATAGCTCTGCTTTCTATTCTCACCTTAGCTGTCTGAGCTAGAATACGCAGCCTGGCTGTCCTCAGAAAGAGAGAGAGAGAGAGAGAGAGAGAGGTTGGAAGAGTCATTGTGCCTTGCTGACAGGCGCTTTTGTAAAACACCAGTCAGACTGCCATGCAGACCTCCTCATAGTGTGTGTATAATTACACACTGTGTGTAACGCTTGCTCTGACAACACAACCCCCCCTCCCCCTGCTTTCCTCTTCACCCTCCAACTGCCTGCTCCTGCTGTTTCAGCTGCATTTAACACATAACAAAGGATTTGTACCTTAGTGCCTCTGCTCATTACTACTGTAGCTTCACCACTACTTTCACTAAGTTATGATCAGTTGGAAATACGACTGCCCAGTAGCTGGACATAATTGTCTAACAGCCAGTTCAACTCTCCATGCTTCGGCCCAAAGTCGTAAGCAGAAGTTCATTTTTGGGCAGGCCTGTGAAAAAGTGGGTAGGCCATTTTCGTAGATCCAAACACACCCCTACATATTGCAGTGCTTCAGCCATACACAAAACAATTATACAAAACAATAGTTGGCCTGTCACTGCCCATTATATCAGTAGCAGTGTCATAAAGTGATTTTTTTGACTACTGCAATTAGCAAACACTCATTTTACTTCTTGAAATTTGTAACTAGATGCATTAGTAAGATCCTACTGGTTTCCTCTCTTTCAGTGATTCTTACAAAAGCAACAAGTGCTAATACAGCTCACCCTTATGGAGAACACCACCTTATTCTGACCTGTGATTTATTTTAGTGATTAGCTTGTTTTGCAATTGAGTATCTGGCTTTAATCTGAGGAATTGTGGCAGCCCTAAATGATAGAAAGGCAGTGTACCCTAGTAAAAAAGCTTAATATGTTTTTGGCTTTGGAAATAGAAACAATCTACAGTCTATACTCTTTTGTGGACAGGATCTTGCTTTAACAGGCCTGCCAGGTACATCTGTCTTCCACATCTGGAGCTTCAAATTCAAACATTGGCACGCTGAAAAAAAATAGGATAGTAACAGTTGCTACGCAGTGATTGAAGGGCTTAGAAAATTAGAGCTTCCAATCGGTTGACTGGACTATATCTTGCACATTCAGCAACAATCCGGAGCATAATGATGTTAATTGGCTGTGATACAGTGACAGAATGCAGCTTAGGTTCTTTCCCCATTCGACTGGGTAGAGCCTGTGATCAATCTGGAAAGATTCAGGCCTACCCATGGATACTTTGTTCCAGCAACAAATGTTTTCTTTTGTAACAGCTGGTTTTAAGTTGGTCTTAATTTACCAAAATCCCATTCAATATAGGGAGCACACTGTAAGAATTAACAGGTATTTCCCTCTGTCCTGTAAAATTTAAAAAAGACACTCAATGCTCGGTATGCAATGTAGGGTAGATAGATATTGGTTCATTTATCAAAGGTGATCTTCTCAGTGCTGCCTAAAAATGTCACCAGAACAGCACCTTCCCGAAACAATTCCAAAAACAGTTCAGAAAAAATTTTCTCTGATCCAATCAAACTTAAATGGTTTGACTGGATAATAAGAAGCTGTTTCCACTTAACAAAGGCAAACACATGAAGATGCATAGATTCAAAAACATTTGTGTCCAGAAACAGAATGCTTTTTTGATCCACTCTGCGCACCACACACACTAACATGCCTCTAATATGTCAGTGTCACTGCTGTGCTGTGAATGATTCACAACCCAAATAATACCTGCTCACTGGTGGTCCCATGGGAATCCTGACCATTGATGAAGAGAGTAAAAAGGGGCCAACAAATAATGCAGAAAAAACAGATGGACTGCAGTGTGTCACTGTAAATTACAAAGGGCACCTATATGCTAAATGGAGCTGATAAAATAGACAATAAGTGCAGATGCAAGGCAGATATACCTTAGTGGCTCATCAGTGTATATGTCGCTAGGTGATTTTACTCGGGAGGGATGTTTCAGCCTATGTGATAACATCAGCACTAGTGTGTCTCAAACACACACATTTCCTCACTGCAGGAGGGGCTCGTCACTATTATTTCCCTTCCCAGTGTTCCCAAACGGGGGCGGATTTAATCTAGGCAGAACAGGCCCCATGCTAGCCTGCTCTAATCTGCACTCTCTCCTCTTTTAGACTCTCTTCCATTTGTGATTCAGCCACTGAGGCATGCAGGAGTGGCTCCGCTTCACAAAGTGCACTGTGTCTTCAGAGCTGTGCTTGACACAAGGTGGGTGAGTGTGAGAGAGAGAAAGACAGGTTGTTTTTATGCAAATCTGAGCATTCATGAGTTCATTTTATGCATCTTTACCAACTAGAACAGATTGTTATCGAAGTAAATTAACTGCACAGACGATAAGATAAAGAATTTGTTGGAGGCTGGAGACACACACACATTCACACACAAATGACAGTTCAGAGATCAGCAACTCGTTAGCCCTGGGGAGCATGTCAAGGCTGGGGTACTTAGTGTCCACTGTGTGCTAAAGAGCGAATTATTCATGCTGCTGTGTGTGTGTGTGTATGTGTGTGCGCTTGTTTGTTTGTGTGTATACTCCATATAAATCCAGAATTGTGTGGAGGTGGCGCTCCTCTTCAGAGACATACTGGCTGCTCAGCATGCAGCTGCCCTTTGTGCTCTGAGCTGCTCCTATCCAACACCACTCCGCTCACTTCTGCATGAGTGGGCTGATCACTACTACTGATAAAAAGCTGCCAGCTAACACAGCCACTTCTCCATGACTGGGCGTTTGGAGTGATGTGGGTTTTTGTGGTTTGAGAGCATTTTATCAATTAATCCAAAAGTTCTCAATCAAATGTGTTAAAGTAGGTAAAGCAGTATACTGTGCAGTACAGCGAGGGCCAGAATAGAAATAGCCTCATATGCGCTTGTGCTGTACCGGTAACTTCCACATGCACCATACATGGAGAAGCCATTGTTTTTTATTGTGTTGTTGTAGCATAGGATGGAACATAGGATGTGTGGATCAATGCTTATCATTCATGACAGAATTGCTTGACAATCAATCCTCACAAAAAAAACACAGATTCTAAATGAAGCTGCAGCTACACAACTTTGCAGAGCTTAATTTTGAAACCGTATATACTGGAAGTGGAACCCCACCCCCAAGTCAGCAATTAAAACTGCCTACATTCAGCATGCAATTTTAAAAAATAAAATCTGAACCTGTAACAATGCACAGATAAACCATAAAAAGCACAATGAATTGTAACTCCTATGTGCACTAGGATATATTTAAAAGTATCAGTATTTGTATTGCTATATTAACATTCTTACTCAGGGTTCAAATAGAAAACTGGTATCGCCCATCCCTAGTTTAAACCATCTTTGAGCCAAAAGATTTTCAATATGTGCTTTTAACCACAGTTTGAGGAAGAACAAATCTTTTCATGCCAAGGAAGATATATTGGGTGTTAAAACTAAATATAAAAAAAAAAGGTTTAGCAAATACCTTCTCGTCCATGTCAAACAATCCCAGTATCTCCAAAATTGTAACTTTACAGGAGAACGAAAAAAATGTATAATTTTAAATGAACAGCTGGTGTTGTATATTTTAGGAATGATGTCAAAACGAAACAGACCAAAACAGAGATGCAAGACATTGAGCCAATGTGCAAATATTTGCACTTTTTTTTCAACTTCATTGAAAATTAACAAAACAATTAAAAATTCAGAAGACGGGAAGTGTCCCCAAACTTCTGACTGACATCACACAAGATGCTTCTGAGTGCTTCAACAGCAGTGTCTCATTTCACATGCATGATCATTTGTTTATTATGGTTGGCTAAATTGTTCTGTGGAAACTACTTGCCGCATACAAACCATGAGCATATGGTGTTGTGTGTGTGTGTGTGTTTGTGTGTGTGTGTGTGTGTGTGTGTGTGTGTGTGTGTGTGTGTGTGAGATGTTAGGGCAGATGGGAAATTCGGGGAGAGACAGGCAGTAGGCTGAGCATCTAAAGGCTTGAGTGTGCACAGCAGGGAGAAAGACAAGCCAGAAAAAGAGAGAGAGAGGAAGATGTTTCAACAGCACTATTCCTAGCTCTACTCACTAGATCTGGATCAAGGTGCTCAGGGGTGCCTACATTTTTTAACACTTTTCAAGAACTACTTTTTATTTGAGTAGATATCCTGTGACTGACACCTTTTTTTTATTTCACTTGGTTAACATTGTGATTTGGAAAGGTTTGTGTTTGCTGTTCTATAAGTTTTCTTTGTTTTGTTCTTTTCAGGGCAAACAGATGGCACTGAAGATACTTGGAGGATCATAAAGAGGAACATCAACATATTTAAATTATAAATGTGGACCGGCATGATTGTCTTTGCTATGAGTCTTTATGCACTGCATTATACAGCAAAACTTGTGTCCTGAAAGAAAAGATTTAGCCAGAGGAAGGGAGGAGGTTAATTGCAGTGAAGAAAGACTTCTGTACCCAACATTGTGCTGAAACAACACCCTGCCAAGGCAGCCATGTGGACTATTCCTAGACCAATACAGCCATGTTTTGAGTGTTCCTTTGAAGACCTTTGGATTGTCGTGCATCAGATGAGCAAGGCAAATGAACAGCTGTGAAAAGGAAAAAACTGGGGCAGGTTTTCTTTTAGTCAAAGTGAATCAGAACTGGTGTAGAGAAGTAAAGGTCTGAGATGACAGGGTTGGATGGCAGAGGAAGAATGAAACCATTTATTGTGTCACTCTCATCCTCAGATGGGGCTTTGAAGTCTCTCTGTTAGTGGGGTGCACACACCTCAGATCATAGCAACAGAAGCTGGTTTGTGGGTTGTTGTGTGTGTCAGCTGTCCTGCCACGGCACTGCAGAGACTGCACCACTGCTTTCAACATGGAGTCTCCAGACAGTGCTGTAGGAATCTCCACTGCAGCTGTAGTGGCCATTGTGTGCAACGTACTGGTAGCTGTTCTGATACTGGTTCTTTTTCTGATACTCTACAAGGCCTGCAAGGTGCCCTCCAGCCAGGAGAGGGTGCCAGTACTAGCACCTGGCAACACACAGCAGAAGAATGAGCAAAAGTACCTCCTGACCACCTGAGCAGCCCCTGAAAGCACCTCAGCACACAAAGCCAGACAGCATGCTCAATGGTCAGGATTATTGCAGGAATGAACAAGATCTTATACAGTCATGCCACAATGTGTTCAAAAATTGCATGAAAAAAAGTCCCCATGATAATTTCCACCCCAGCCCTCACTTTACTAGGAGCTGGGCAATATTTCCTTGCTGCCATTGGAGGTCTGTGTAATTGGGGCTCCTTGTGAGACACTAAAACTCAAAAAAGTGCTCTGGCTCAGCATAGGCTACCTGCAATGGGTTTGTCTCTGATGTCAGAGTGCTTTGATACAGTAGCACTCTGCTGTGAGTGGCTTATATAACGGTAAAGAGACTCTCAGTGTCCTCTTCACAATAGTCCAGTCATACCTGCTCGAGTCGCAATCAACCCACACACTTTGATGGGGTTGCACACCTGCAGTGAATCAACTAGTAATCAATACTGTGCTAATAATTAAACTGACAGTTGGAGCTTGAATAGGTGTATGAGTTGCCCTGTAGTGCTTAGGTGTGAGTGATGCATTTTAATATCAAACAAGTGTTTGTGGGGATTTTTTCCCCTCTATCTCTCATTGCTTGCTTATTCAAAGAGCTTGAGGAACCAGTAAACAAATATCTTCTCATGTCATTTGCATCTCATGCAGAGCATATTAGTCAGGAAATTAACGAGCCATTTAAATGTGATAAATGGTTTTAATAAACACTTCAGAAGACAGAAGGTGTCTGGGAAATCTCTTTCACAAGATCACAAAACATTCTCGAGGGAGTCTTCACTGTTTTGTCCTTGTCGTGAAAGAAATAGTGCTGGTTGAAAGCAAAAAGTTCCTCAGATAGCATATAGCTGACGCGAATATTAAGAGGTACATGTAAGAGCTGTAGATAAATGAAAAATAGAGCTGAAGTGTTACACAACACTAATTAGGGATTGCTGTGATGTTACAAAGCTTGGGGGGACTTACTAGCCATTAATTGTGTGGAGTACTCTCAGGTTCCCTTAGCAAACTCAACAGTTTCTCCATCTTAGCTATCTCCATCTCTGGGTCCTTTGGCATTTCTTGACCCTTCTTCTCCTGGAGAGGGACACAGAGAGCGAGAAGAGAAGCAGACAATGAGTGAGAGATGAATCAGCCATTTGAAATGAAAGTGAATTGAAGCAGCTGATCTAATACTGCCATTAGGTGATTTCTAGCCTAAGCAGGGAACCCAGAAAGGAGACATCACGTTTTCTCTGGTGGTGTTGACATGACATGGTGCAAGGCACTTAGAGACACAGACATGAGTGTCACCACCATAAACAAGCTACTCCACTCTAGGCTGACATTTGTCGAACATGATTATTTAGACACATCATTTCCTCGGGGGAGGGCACCAGCTTCCCTATCAAAGATCATCTCTATGGTTACTGACCTTGCAGATGCAGTAATGAACTTAACAAGATATCCTGAGGAGTAGTTCAGTTAAAAATGGCAAAAATCCCTCTGTTTTCATTCTCAGAGTCATTGAACTCCATACTGCCTTCCAGTATCTGCTGACTGCTGGGCAAAGACAGCCCATCTAAATGAAGCTGTTACATAATCTGTCCCTAGAACATTAGATTCGGTTTGCTATATAGCAAATCATTTAAAATGAAGTACTAGGGACCTGCTCAGTCAGCAGCTGAGATAAAGGAGAAGCATGTGGAGAAGGTAAAACATCTTTAGTACACAGGAGCTAGCGTTTCCAAAACCACTGAGGCTCTATGGTTGGCCCAGAGATACCTCTTGATAGTCTTTCTCTACAAAGTAGCTCAAGGTAATTGCTATTCATGGAAACCATCAAATTGTAACCATGGAGCGTGGTAAGGGAAAAGAATTAGTGAGAGAAACCTTTTTTCAAATAAAGACACTATTAAGAGCAAGGCACTTCTCAAGGTTCCCACAGGAGGCCTGTCTGTCTATTACTAAGCCTGTGGTAAGCCTCATCATTTTTTTCCTTCACAGCTGAACTAAACCAGTGTCATACCTATACATGAAGGTGTGCTGCTGAAAATAAATGTTTTGATTCTGTATCCAACCACATTCTTTGGCTACATGGTCACCAACCAAAAACAGTACACAGGGATTTTAAAAAACGAGGGTTGTCTTGATTTGTTCTTTTTTTAAAAATCTTGTCCACACTAGCATTGTTATTAAAAAAAAAAACAACTCCATTCCAAAAAGCCACATACTGTGGTGTTATACTTGTGGTGAGGTCTGTGGCTGTGTTTGAATAGTTCAACAAAGTTTCCTTTCCTACAATCTTTTGTTGACTTTCACTGATCCGGTAATCAAGTATATTTATCAAGACCATGAGCTATAGAACAGGCAAGATAGCAGCAAACAAGGAACGCATTTTTCATTACACTACTGAAAATTTTCAATGATTATATTTACAGTTATCAATCTATGTTCTGATTTCTTTACTGACTTTCACTGACTGCATTGGACACCCTATCTATGTAAATTTGGCTAATTATGATCTTTTTGTAACAAAATATGAAACTGATCAGTGATTGTTTGTGTTCATGATATTCACAATGTGCTCATAAAATCATATCTTGATGTAGTTTATCATCCTTAGTTTCTGCATCCTAAAAACCAACAGACCTTGGATAGAAACCCAGTTTTCATCAGCAAGCAAGGGGTGTTAGCATGAAGTTCTACTCTAACTAGAATGCATACAGTCCCATTTACACAAGGCAACAGAATCAACGAATATGGGCAATAGAGACAGTTGTGTGAGAGTACTTCAAAATAATACTTGCAGGAGTGTTCAAGAGAGGGGCTTCCATGTGTGATAATGCATAACTTCTTACAGCACATGCCCTGCCAAACTAGCATCCAGGTAATAAACCACTTTTGAACAACCAAGGACCCAGAGTACCCTGTAATGAAGGAGCCCCTGAGGCAGGATACAACAGGGGTAATCTAACACTCAATCACAGCATTTGGGGCTCAAAACCTAGACGATAAACTACCAAAAAAAAACTCAGGTGGAGTGAGACACTCCAGTCCAAGTCGACTATTCACAAAGGGAAGACATGAAAACAACCCTTCTACATTCATAAAGGTATACAATACAGTTTACTTCTGTATACATTGAAACTCATAATTTCTTCACTGATTACTGCCAATAGAGAAGGGTGTTGACAAATACAATGTTCAATTGTGAGGTCAGGTTCGATTAGCTGTAACAATGTCTTAATTATACAAAGCTCTTGGATATCATACACACTGGTTTGACATATGTATGTTTGGCCTAAAATAAAAGCCTAAAACAAGATTTAGGAACAACCATGGTCATCTGAGAATGTATTTGTGTAAAATAAGCACCACCCCAAACCCTAGCACTTAATTCTAAGAAGATGCACCTACATACATAGTTTTGAACATTGCCAGGGGTTCCCACAAAAGACATTTAGGCCTAATTCATGGACCCTAAGCGACATAGCTTTAAATTTCGATACATCAATTAAAATTTAGATGCACAGTTTCAAACCATATTTAAATTATACCACTTTTATAGATGATTGATTAATTTTTGTAGTGCATTAGCTTTAAATTACATTTTGTAGACTTTGAGCAGGCTTTATGAAGACTGGTTACATTTGCGATTTTAAAACTAGCCAGAGAACAATTTGAGGGGTCAAATGGTCAAATAAGAATTTAAAATTTGTAGGACTCATAGCCTTTGTCTGACCATGTAAAGTATAACCTTGGAGAAAGCTCAGAGACTGTAATATATCTGAAGTGGTTAAAGCACATCTCACATAGAACAATGGCTTCGCACATAGAAGGGGAACATCACAAGACACATCAAAAGCATTCAGAATCCAACTGTAATGTCTGCTGCAGAAATCAATGATCTAAAATCAGTGGGGAGTTATACATAATTTCAATGAATCCAGCTGATATTTTGAAGTGCTGTTCAGTGCATTTCTTGTTAAGGAGGCCCTAGCTTTTTCAAAATGTTCTTAATTGCTGTCATGTTCAGCAAGCAATTAAAGTGTACTTGGTGACTTAGATATTTATAGTAGATGAAAGATGAGATGCCTGCTTATCTGCGGTGGAATTTTAAACAAACTGGAGTCAGTAATCACAACTATTAGCTGGTGTTTGTCAGTCAATACATACAGCCAATACGATAACCACTGCTTAGCTGACACAACTGAAGCACATTCAAAAGAAAGAGGATTTAAAATCAAGTCAGGAACTGGGAAAGGATATCATATGGTCACAAGCAGCAGATGGCTTTTTAACTCTGTCTCTAAACCTGGTTTTGACTGCAACTGTAGCCAAACTGGTTGCATTGTGCTTACACACATACTGATCTAATTACAAAGCATGTGTAGCTACCAAGGGATCAGGACTGAACACATTTCATTCATAGACACAGTTACACTTGAATTTCAAATGCATTTTAGCAACATCTAGATACAGGGCACATTTTAATGCCAAGGGCATACAGTGCCATATTTGCATACTTTATCCTGAAAGCAGACTGGCTAGTTAGCTTTGATGGTACCACTTAGCTACCTTGCATTCAAACTTCTAGCTCTAATTTTGTATGTGTTTGAGGCATTAGTATACTTCCTTCAGCAAGTAAGCATTCCTGTAACCAAAAAGGGTACCGGTCAACACTGCGGTTGCTTGTCAAATGGGTTGGCTGAGGTTTTCTATTGTCAACCCAGTGTAATGAAAGGTTGAATGCAGGTCGGCTTTCAACACTGGCAAAATTATGTCTTACTGCCACACTCATGTTAAAGAAGTACTAAACCATTAGAAATGTGTTCAGTAAAGTAGCATGTACAGTACAGAAGTGGGTGGTTTGTGATGCAGCTTATGCTTTGCTTACCTACAGGGGAAAAAAACACTCCAGCTCTGCCCAAAATCCCCACATGCACACTTTTTGGAGGTGATGGGCTTTGGCCAGGCTAAAGTTTTGCTCGAGTTGAGTAACTTTTTTAATTCAGTTTTGCTAGGGGTAATTTGCCCATTCAGCTCCAGCCACTAACTTTTCATGTATTCGTGTTGCTCCTGTTACTGCACATACACTAAAAATCTTTTAAAGAGATTTTTGTGACAAAATGAGTTATACTATAAGTATAACACAGATATCAAGTTCAGGAGGATGGAGGGCAAGTCAAGGTCAGAATTAAATGGAATATAGGGGAAGGTTGCCTTCATTTTATGTTTTCTGATGTGAACTTGCCCTTTTAATTTTTGCAGCCTCCAATACAGTAAACAGGAAAATAATTTTAATGCAGGCTTGCCTTAGCCTAAAGGGTGTAATGCTAAATCACAGGACTATGCAGGGAGCAAAAGGAATATTTTCCTGCTCTGGAGAAGAGGCAGAGCCGTGTTACTGCAGTGGTCGGGTGGTCACGGTTGGCTGAACTCAAGCCACTCTCCTCACACTGCCAGGTTCAACGTAGAGCAGACAGTCTTTTTTTCTGTCACTGCCTCTGCTCTGTGGGCCGTACAGAGGTTGCTTTTCATAACACCAGATGCAGCCAGTGTTGAATAATACACCTTAAAACAGCTAGGGAAATGTAAAGGTCTAATTTGATCGAATGTGTAAAAAACCTCCTCAAGATAAAGACAGATTTTTTTTCCTACTTTAACGGCAGCTGTGAAAGTAAAGTACTGGGCAGCAATTCAGTTAGCACTTAAATAAAATACTTTTACTAGTCCCTCTTGTTTAGGCATGAGCCAGAGCAGTAGAGTAGAACATGCTCAATGAGTGGAATAAAAAGACAGAAAGAGCAGGAACTTCTGACCCATCATCCTTAATGAAAACACATTACTCTCCATTTAGGTAACTGCTGGCACAGTGGGCAGTCCATAACTGCAGCTCCTCACTAATCACAGGCCTAAATAGACATGGCATGACCTTGATGAATGATGTTTTCTGCTGCTACTGCAGTTAAGCGGACAAAATTGTCAGTCCTCACCCAGAGTGTAAAGGAAATGTGCAAACATCTCAATAGCGACAGAACAGCGGTGTCCACAGAGATATTTTTGCAGCAACAAAGAATAACATTTAGCATCTTTTTCAGTTTGGCAGACACCCAGATGGCAGCTTGTCTCTAAGGCAGCGAAGAAAGTGAGTCTGGGGAATGATATAGAGCGAGAGAGGAAGCTCGGAGATGATCATTATCTGCAGAGAGCAGCTTGGCCTATGTGGCAATGTTATTTATTCTGCTCTGCCAGGCTAATGCCATTGCACACGATCACTCACTGCATTCATTTACCCAGATAAAGACAACATCTACAGTCAGCGCAGTTATTAATGCAAAGATATTAGAAAATATTAAGTAGCAGGTAGAGAGAAGGAGGGTCACTAATGAGGTTTTACATAAAGCTCAACTGAATGGAAAGACAGAGGAAAGGTGAGAGACAACAGCTCAAGTGAGAAATGATTTTAGTAGTTTTGCACATGGAAATGTACCTTGCTTAACTACTGTACTAAAAAGGTTACCGAAAACTAGGGTTGGCCCAAAAAGTATTTGTTCATGTATTCAATTCCTAATTTAATATTTATAAGTTTTTTGTTTTTTTCATACTTTCCATTTGTGCTTATAATGCATACATTTTTAAATTATGGTATGCAAAAAAAAATGCTTCATGCAAACACACAGTAAGAGGCTGGTTTATAAGGGAGGCAAGACAAGTTTGTTCTCAAATGTAAAGTAAACTTGTGGAGGCTCTGAAGAGGGACTAATAACCGGGCAACTCATAACCACAAATCTTTTTCAAATTTCTATTTCAAAAGTTATTTATACAATACAATTAATTTGATATGTATACAAACTATATTAAACTGTTATTTTCTTTGTCCTTTTATCAGTTAAATAAAGGTTCAAGATCATTTATAAATAACAAATTCTTATTTTTAATCACGTTGCCCGACTTTTCTGGAAATGAGTTTGGTAATAATAATTGGAATTACAAAACTTGTCAGCCAGGTAGGGTTAATGAGTGCAAACAAGTATTAATTTAAATGAATTTGGAAGTAGTGTATATTGTAGGAAGAGCTCACTTAAGTGCAGAATAGATTATCTAAACATTGCAACATATTGATAGCATTCACATAACTTGTTATATAATATTAATATGGTCAGATTTACATTATGGCCTGTATGCAATGCAATATTTTGGAAAAATGAACTTAGCTTCATGAAAATTAAAGAAGAAAGAAAATTAAAGAAAATTAAAATGCAAGCAAGAAAATGGGCAACAAGCCAAAACATTTGTCATAGGTTGGGATGAAAGCTACATATGATTTAGTTCTAGAGATCAGCATGTGAACATGGCAGTAAAGGCCAGGGCAGGCTATCAAAGCTGCTTACCTTGGGCTTCTTGCGGAGGTTGGGAGAAAGCTTGAGGCTGGTGACGTAGCCACGGTCGTCACCCACAATGATGATGGGGTACACAGGGTTAAACTCAATGTGAGTTAGCTTAGTCTTCTTCTTACCTGCCACTGTCTGCTGGCATAAAGCTTCATATTTGTTAACATTAAGGTCAAACACATGGACCTGTATGTATAAGAGAGAGAGAAACAAAGAAAGTGAAGGTCAGAGGTACACTGGAACAGTTTAACTCCTCAAACACCACACTTTGTTTCTGAAGCACACTATGAAAAACCCTTTATATTGAGGAACATTTTTTGATAATAATCACTAAATACTGATTGATTTAATTTTAATTTAAAATGCAAGATATTTTACTTTGACATTTAGTAAAACGAAGTTTCCATTTGCACCAGAGGAGAAGAAACAAAGACCAAGGCCTCAATGAGTCAAAATGCATATATTTAAAAAATACAAACAAATGGTTTTCTTTAAAGCATAAACATGAATAGTAATGGTGTCTTTTCTTTCCTTTAATGCTCAGAGCTCAGAGGTCAAGTACAGTGTCTAACTCCACAACTCCACACACAGCCCTGATGTAGAGCTTGATAGAGATGAGCGTTATCAAGTTTACGAGCTGTTTTTTCAGCAGTGTCTCTTGGATTTGGAAAGATAATTAGTTGGGGGGATACCTCTCAGTGGATAATTTTCCTTCCACTTTATCTTTGTATAGGTGTTTATTAAAAGCCCATTGAAGCTTCAGTGCATTAAAATCACATCCACTTTCTTTATCATTAATAACTGTGGGAAAAGACGTGATTTAACTTTAAACTAACATGATTGAAAAATATGGTATGTGATTTAAAAGAACATGCATGTAATGTAAACAGATTAATTTGAACAGATACAGACATTGTGGGGTGTTCCACCAGTATGAACCAGTGTATTTTCCACAAATCCTAATAAAAAAAAGCATGCTTTAATTGTCAGTTTGCAATAAGTGAGCATAGTAAGTACTATTTAGGTTCATTAAAGGAAAACAATACCAAATTTGGAAACAGCTCACAGTGTTACTGACAGTCCTGTCTTGGGAATAATGACAAATGCCACGGGTTTGGTTGTCTTTGTTGTGTACCAAAGTACCCTTTGGCTAAGAAAGGAAAACTGCCAGGTTATTATTATGACAAACCTTTGCAGGTAGTTTTTTCTTAGGTTAGGCAGCCCTGTATTTCTGAGATTACTACACAACGAACACACTCAGAAAGAACAACACAGCTTTTTTTTACATGCATGCACACCCACTACAGCTTGAAACTCTACCTCAGGAACAAATAGGTATTTCCCACATGCATTAAGCTTCACGGCTCCAGTCAGAGTCTATGCCTGTGGCTCATTTAGGACTGAGAGTCAGTACACAGACAAGAGAAACGGAGAAGGGTTAGCGTGACTGATCAAACCTGAGAGTAAAGGGACATAATTTCCTTCTCCACTACACCCTGTTTGACAAATACAGTGCAAATCGCAGCCAAATATGAAGCAATGTGGGAAGAAGGAAGAGAAACCATGAGAGACATAAGGAAAAAGGGATGAGAAAGATGGGGAAATATGGCTGATGTTAGAGGTCATTTATCTTTCATTGTCAGTGGCCTGTGAGGCTATCCACCTCACCCTAGCACAGCAGGCTAGACAGCAGGGAAGAGTTGCAGTGTAAATGAAGGGTACAGAGGGCGTAAAGAGGGCTGAGAGGTTGCAGCCTTGCCACTGGTAAATATTTGTCAGCTAGTATGGCTCATAATTACTCACAGAGCACATACCAAATACATGGCCCTATTCTCAGCAGCTGATGCAGGGGCGCAGGAACACACACACGCAACCATCAGGGCGAGAGAAGCCATCTGTAACTGTGGGAGGACAACCGAAACCCCACACACTGACCAACAGCATGGCTCTGTAAATAGGGTCTGAAACACTGCTCTGATGGATGCCAGTTGTATGAATTAACTGGCTTATGTATGTAAAAGCATCCTGTAGAAACCACAGCACTGTGGCTGAGCTATGAAACCGGTTATTGCACATATAGCTTGGATTTGATTACGTACATGTACATTTTTTTGACTAAATTCATTTCAACTTAAGATCCTTCTAATAATAGGGGATTTAGCTAATTATCAACAAAGCAAACATAACTATGCTTATTATGGGAGTGACTGTGTGTACATCTAGTTTTCTTTCTCAGAATGCTAAAAATGTCCAATTGAACAAAATGGCACATCCCAATGACAAAAAAATGAATGACCCCCTGCCATTGAAAAAGTGAAAAGTGAAAGTGACTATTTGTCATTGTGAACACACTCAAGCACCAGAATAAAATGTGACCTCTGCACTAAACCCATCACACATCCACACGTGGAGCAGCGGGCAGCTACCAACAGCACCTGGGGAGCAGTGTAGTGGGACAGTACCGTGCTCAAAGGTACCTTAGTGGTGCACGGGCTGCGACCTTCTGTTCCCAAGGGCAAGGTCTTAACCATTAGGCCACCACTGCCCTAAAAGCATTCAGAGCCAGCCAGGAATCAAATCTAGAATCTTCTGATCCGTTGTCAGATGAATCATCCATTGCGCCACTGGCCCGAATGTGCTTTTGATGCACATTTAGTATACCAAAGAAGATCATGATATACACAGGCTAGTGTAACAGTACCAGTGTGTGGTGTGTTGTGGGTATTGCAGTGTTCTGTGCTTGTGTTGCTATTCAGCACCAACAACTTAAAAGTTCTATTTGCTAAAAGAGCTATGTTCTCAGAAGAACCCATGAAAGCAGAAATAAAATTCTTGTTACATCAATACAAATTAAAAAACATTTCTTCCTTCTCTAACCATTATCATTTTGAAGAAACAAGGTTTTGTTACAACAGAATGTATATATGAACATATACATATGTATAAATATATGTATTTTCTATATGAGCCCATTAAGAATCGTGCTCTATGCTGTGTTAAGGACATGAGTTTAGTTGATGTGGTTTGGTTGAGCTGTCCTTGTGCCTTGTGTTTGCGGATGTCTATCTGATGTGTTGGGCGGTTGAGTTTGTGAGTGGTCAGACAATCCTGTAACAGCTTTCTGGAGACCGTCCAGGCTGACTGTGACACTGCTATTCACCACTTATTTCCTCCCCATCACACCATGCATGCACACACACATACACACACACACACTCAGTCACTCATTCAGACTGGCACAGACTGGAGAACCAGAAACAGCTCCATGATGCGCCACGCAACTCAAACCTAACAGAATGGATCTGAAAATAACTCTGGTAGAGTACAACTGGCACCCTTGCAACAATGCTGGTAGCAGTCAAAAATAAATAAATAAATAAATAAAAGTAGAAAAAAAAACACTCGTAGGAGCACTGTCCCTGCACAAAGATGTCTCTTTAGTCTGATAGCTCATTATTCATAATGGATAAGCAGACCTTAGAGTGTACTGTCATAATGCACACTCTGTAAAACTGGAAACCACCGATGGTTGTCAATGTACATGGGTTTAGCTCAACACATCAGTGGGACTAAATGGTCAGGGCAGGTGTTTAGAGTAGCATCTGTTCTGAGACTCATTATTAATGTCAGGCAGTTTGAGAGCTGTCTCTGGAGTTTAGTAACACAAACGCAGATGGGTGAATGGGTGTGCATATGTTCTGCAGGTGCTGTCATGCAGTATTATAGGATAGCAGGAAAGGAATCCCATTATTTTTTAGCTATGGTGTTTCATTAACACTTATTACACCCATTAAGAGGGGGTCTGGGTATGGTGTCATGCAGGTATGTGTGTGAGCATCTCCCGCTGTGAGTACATCAGGAGATGTGCTTCTGAGTGCTTTGGAAAATGACAGTGTAAGTGCATCATCGCCTGCAATTACCCACAACTCTCAGTATCATTGTATTAGACTCAGAATCATAACATGCTCACTGCCAGGGAAACAGAGGCAATATTGCTGAACTCATTAATATCTAAGCTAAGGGAATTATAGCTGTAGATCAACTGTGGGTTGTGTACATGTTGCATTTCTAAACAATAAAGTGAATAGTCCTCTGGAATTGGTTGAACCCAGAGCTCCCTCAATAATAGCAGTCATTTTCCAATCCACCTCATGCTAATGGAATAACAAAACCTGAAAATAGATACATCTGTGCATTGTGTTGTTATTGGTAATTGTGGTTAAGTGTGGCATCTGTAGCGTATGACATTTCAATCAGGACTATACTGATTGCTCTACTAAACTGTACTGCTTAAGTCTTTGAGTGTCTTTACTGGCAGAGCTTACCTTTCCATCTGTGGTAACAGCAGCAAACACAGTGGAGGAGTATGGAGACCAAGCCACGTCCCCAACAGCAGCATTCAGATCAAATGTGAACATTGGGCTTCTAATAAACACACACCATAATGAAACAATATTTAACTGTTCATTTAAAAAATACTCCCTGTACAATGACACAAAAGTGGGCTTTTAATTTCCCAGCATATTCTTATTCAAGATACCACAATGTCATGATAATTTGAGTTCATAGGATGCTAGCAAAATACATGACATTGTTCCAGAGTAGCTCCAGGGTTTAGGCAGGCTTATCTGGTTCGCAGCCCTTAGTGCTTGTGCTTCTGCACAATAAATGCCCTCTGAATGCTCCATCCTGTAGCCACCAGCAATACTGTTCCAGCTAAACCACACACACACATGTATATATATGCAAATTTGTTATCACAGACATATCTTCATCCCAGTGGTGAGCACGGTGAGTTGTTGCCATGCTGAGCAGGCAGGTGGATTAATGCATCCTGCTCTTGCTCTTCCCTTTCATTACACATACAGATTACAGCAGAAACATGTCATTTATAACCCTTTTGTTTTTATTTTATTCTACATATTTCTATATTCCTGTCAGTCTGAATTGATGCACTTCATCCCTGACCTGCATATTTGCTACACAGGCTGAATGCAGATACATCTGCGAACAACTGTACTGAACAACAGAGTGAAGAGAATGAATTTATAGCAATAAAACTTTGGGTTGAAACACTGCTTAAAAATTGTCTGCCAATGCCGGAATCTGGTAATCTGAAAAATTGTGAGTATTCTGCTGGGCTAATGTATACAAACCCAAGCATATAAACACAAGAATGCACAGGCAACCCAGTCTATGAGTCAGTTCAAATTTGACATGCTGGTACAAATCTGAAGCTGTTTGACACAGCATTTTATAGAGTACATTACTTTTAGTAGTGATTACTTACATAGCATATGTGAATCATATGAACATGGCAAAAAACAACAAAACCTAGGTGGTGCCAAAAATAGTCTTTTAGGTGGAGAAATGAAATTCTTTGAATTAGAATTAGAACTGTATATCCATGGAGGTGGGCAGCGCGAAATACTAACATTTGTACAGCATTAGTACAGCATATTGCCTGTCATGATAAGCTCATATTTGACAGAGTTGGGTTAAAGCATAAAAGTGGAATAACTCTTTCTAAATGGATTGAAGAGAAAGACTAACACTCTAGGGTCATGACTTTCATACAATATAAAGTAGCTTAGGGCTGCTGTCCCCTGATTAGTAAAATCAATTAAACTGTGATTATATAGAGGAATAATTAAACCCTGCCGATATTCATAGTTTCTGATATCCACTAAATTATGTAATATAGAGCAAGAATTTGGCTACTCGTCTAATGTGATTAAGTAATGGAAACGCCAAATGGCATTGTTAATTGTGCATTTGAAGTTTGGCCAGACTATTATTTTAAACACTTGCATAATGTTACATGATTAAGTGGATAGCAGTAACTATGAGTATCCAGTCTATCTGTGGGGTGGCCTTCATTTCACCAGTAAAGGAGAGACAGAAGCCCTTAATTCTCCTCATAATGTGGAAGGTGATAGACAGAGTTTGGGAAGACTGTTGTCATTCTCTTCATTTAAGAAGACTTTATTCTGCAAGCATTGCACAGTTTAATTCAACTCTGTAAAATGCTATAACAGACCCCAGAAATAATTTCAATCAATAAAACCTAAGCTGATAGAATACTTAAGTAAGATGGCAAATAAATAGACACTAAACCTTGTTAGCCCTCTGCTGGTGAATTTATGTAGCACCAGTAAACACAAATAAACACAAAAAGTACAGGAGAGGATAAGTACAGACCACACCAGGCTTAGTGCGCTCAGTCAAAATGACAGAATAATTATAATCATTGCACATTCAGGGGTCTCTGAGTAAGGACTGGCTAATTGATTTGTCAAATGGTGGCACTGACAAGCTAATTATGTTTATTTTAATAACAATACTATTGGTATAATGAATTTATATTTGCTATTTTTGAAGTAAAGATAATAGGGTTTGGATGCTTTCCACCTATTCAGTAATGCTATAAGGTTTTTGTGAAGAGCTTCCAGTGTTTGTTTCATTGACCAAACCTCAGAGATTTTCATTTCAGATACTGGGCTCTGTAGTTTAAGATTGATTGATGAATGCTGTACATACTTGATGGTGTGATCCCAAATCTTGACAGTCCAATCAGAGCTACAGGAGATAAAGACTTTAGGATGGAAGTGGTTCCACTTCACTGCGTCCACCGCCATGTTGTGAGCAAAATACGTTTCCAGGAACTGGCTGGAGAATTTGGAACACTGCAAATGAGAAGACACAAATCTGCTACATATCATCCTTTCAGTGTGAGACACACAGACACTGTGCACACATGAACACCCAAGTTTTCACTTATCTCTTTAGAATTTTGATTCAATGCTAATCTCATTTTTATCATTCCTTTTCTTCTGTGTCTCTTTTCCCCCTTCCACTTTGCTTGCTGTAAGAAGTAACATTCATGTGAGTACACACATTTGAAATATACAGAACTGCATTTGCATTTTTATTCTTTTTTTTAACCTATAGTCATTGTTAATTTTATCAGAAACACCTAAAATGCAGGTGCACTTTGTAGCCATATGATTACTGACTCTAGCTTATATGTGGCTGCACAATTTATTACCTCTCACTTCCACACAGTCTATCAATGGAACACCAATGATCAGACATTATTTAAGTGGTGGACCACTTTCAGCAATTTCTAAAGATACACTGTGATTAGTAACTGACTGGCTATAGTAAATTGCACATATATGGTAAGTGTGCCAAGTAAAATGACCAATGAATATATGTTCAACGTAGCTGTACCTAACAAATGGCAAATCAGTGTACATGCCACAGTATATCATTTCCCAGGTGGAAGAAGCAGAATAAAAAGTCATGGGATGCACAGGTTTAAACGGCAGGATAAATGCAGAAAGGTAGCAGAGCGAAGAATTTCCTGTCAGTCTGCAGAGACAGAGAGAGAAAGTCGCGGCATGTCTCTGGCACACAGAGGATTAGACTGTCCCTGAAAGCTCTGCTCCACAATGTCTTTGCCAATCAAACACAAGCGACTCAGCTGGCATTTTTGAAACAGCCGAATCATTACTGATATGTGCTGGTATCTTCCTTACTGCATTTCCCCCCTAAAAATAAAATATCTGATCATTTTTAACCTTTGTGATGGTAAAAATCATTGATCAGCCTCCAACACTAATTTCTAACCATTACATGTGCAAAAATGTGTCATATTACAGAGGCACATGGTATGTGTAGATGTAGCACTGCCAAAAAAAATCATAAGGGGCTGTTCTGCTATCTGAAGCCTGTGTGAGAGAGTGATGTCTGCACTGATAAAGTGAGAGGATTGTGGAAGACTGTGATAGGGTGATGTTTTACCAGCTACTGCTGAAGTCCTTCATAAAGCTGAGTGTCTGCCAGGCACTTGGTACAGATAAAGCCTAAAACCCCACCCTGCAGCTCAACACCCTGCTACTATCTACATTGCAATAAGATGGGTATTTCCCTCAATTAGGATTTAAATTAAATATTTAGTGTGTGAGTCTGTATGGATTCTTAGTAGAACGGCTGTAGTACTGCTCAGTGTACTGTGGGCTTCAATCCTATTTGAACAAAATATGATTTTCCAGTATTCTTTCCAGGATAAATAGGGCCTAAGACCAAAACCAAAGCTATAATATATAATGTTCCTCCCTGGTACAAACGAAATCTTAATCTGTACTTATACTGCTGCAGTGCATAGATGTCATGAGATAAAGAGAAAGAGAAGAAGAACTGAGGCTAACTTGTGCTGCCCCCTGCTGCCACACTTTCTGGTGAGACGAGGCAGTAGCTCAGTTGATCTGGTGAACTAATGACAATACTTCCTCTCTCCTCTAAGTATGTTACACATGATTTAAACAGTGAGCATTCAGCAGAAATGTTCCCTCAGTGACACAGTAAACAACAAGCCCAAAGGTCCATAACACAATAATGAGAGCCAAACACATGTAGTAATACTGGAATTAGGGATACACATGTCCTTATAGCATGATTTAGAAAACGCCTGTATATGCAAACTACATTTCTAGAAAAGCTGGGATATTTTTAAAAATTTTTACAAAAACCTGTGACACCTTTACTCAACTGACAAAAGTACAAAGAAAAGATTTTCAATTGTTTTACTGACCAACTTTATTGTATTTTTTTTTGCAAATGAACAGACATTTAGAGTTTAATGGCTGCAATACACTCAACAAAAGTTGGTACAAGGACATGCTTACCATTGTTACATCACCTTTCATTTTAATAGCACTATTTAATTGTTTTAGAACTGAGGATACGAATAGTAGTAGTGATTGTTTGAAGGTGGAAATTTTGTTCTTACTTGTTTGATATAAGAATTCAGCTGCCCAATATTCCATGGTTGACATTGTCTGATTCTCCACTTCACAATGCTCCATACTGTAAGGGTTAGCACCCGGACGCGACCCGAGACTAGATTGGCTAGAAGGCTCTGCGCTGAAATCTGGGTGGAAATTACGCCAGTGGAAAACAGGTGGGCTTCCACTGTATGGCTTCCAGATAAATTTTCAGTAGGAGAAAGATCTGGAGTGGACGCAGGCCAGTCAAGCACACACACTCTGTGTCCATTTAGATGGAAGTTTTAATCTTTGACACAGCACAAGGTTTCACAGTCTTTTGGTCAATCCGTGATGAGCTTGG
>JBBPDA010000025.1:18094759-18115963 GCA_037974385.1 Arnoldichthys spilopterus
TGATGGGTTAAATGCAGAGGTCACGTTTCGTTGTGGTGCTTGAGTGTGTTCACAATGACAGAGTCACTTTCACTTCCTCTGAGATCAATAAAGTTTTTAATTCTGATTTAATAAAAGTTTATGGAATATTCAAGTTACACTGGTTTGAAACATTGCACAATAAGCAAGTAAATTGGTAAGTGTATGCTGATTGGGTAAAACAGGAGCATCCACCAAAGTCTTTGCAAGCAATGAGACGTGGCTCACCACTTTGCACCAAATAACAGTGGTTCCCAAAGTAGGAAAGGCTTGCCCACTAGGGGTGGCTCAGAGCAATAGCAAGGGGGCTCATCAAGGCAAACAATTGAAGCATGTTAGCGTAACATTGACATGTTTGTGAGCAGGCTCCTAGCTAAACGCACATTTTTGTCAGTTAAGTATTCAAGAAAATTAAATAGCATTTTAAAATTTGTTAAAAAACCTTTTTTGTATACTATATGCAGCTATGAAAATTCTCAATTTCAATACTCCTGCTGCTCTAATCCTGTTTTAAAGTCTGAAGCACTACAACAACAATGGTAATGAATGCTTTTACTATGCATATGGGTCAGAAAATGATCAAAAAGCAAAGTTACCTTAACAATGTCTTTGGGAGAGACTGGCACTGGCTCAGGTACCTGACCAATGTCCATTAGAGTGTCTGAGAGAGCATCCATGGCTGATGTGGTACCTTCTGACAACTTTAACCAAAAAGGCAATAAACAGTCAGTGTTTAGTGAGTATAGTACAGTGTATGTATGTGATGTGCACCCATTGCCTGTGTAATTTTGTGTGAGTGAGAAAGGGAGAAAGGAAACGTTTTAAATCCGTTTACCTGTCTGTCAGGTTTTGGGGGTGCTTTAACAGTAGAATGGACCTTAGAAGCAGCTATGGGGGCAACAAAGTCATCTGCAAGTTCCTCTAGAGCAAAGTCTTCTGAGCTCTATTAACAAAGATTGAGCATTAAATTTATCACCAAACACAAACACCTTTAACAAGATGCTTTGTATTATGATAATACAAAGATGTAAAGCTGACCACTGTGGCTGTTATAGTAAGATGTTTAAGCAACACACCTCTGCAGGGGGAGCTGAGGGAGGAACAGGGGCTTGGACTGCAGAACCTACTGAGGGGCTGGTGAAATCTCCTGACAGAATATCCAAAGCTGCTGCTGAGTCCAGGGAAGGCTGGGAAAAGGCAGAAGAGTTTAATCAAAAGCTCTCTAAAAAGATTGTATGGTAGGGTGCAATCAGCCACTTGCATAAAAGATTACCTCTCTCTTAGGCTGAGCAGGGTATTTTTGTAATTCTTCTTTAGAGAATCTGTAGTCTGGTGGTAGTGTGTCCTCTCTTTCACCTACACGTACACCCTTCTCTGATGTCAACTTCTTCTCCTAGTTTAGACAAGCCCACCCCAGACAACCATTACTATACATTGTAGAGGTAAAAATATAACTACATATTATATTAAGTAAGATAAAAACAAGTTTAAGTACATCAACAATGTCCTCAGGTCTAAGTTTAGGGCTTTCTGGAACTGGTTTTGCGGTAGGCAGTGTGTCTCCAAGTGCACTGAGAGCATCCAGAGACATTGGGTCCCCCTGGGGAAGACAGGAATTTACTTTTGTAATGTGCTAATGAAAAGCAGAAGTAGACAATCAGAGACATGAGGCAACTGTGGTGAATGGGACAAAAAATGCAGAAAACAACATATTACTTATAATGACTGCATGATTTTAAAACAGCACTATCAAGTTGGTTATTCTCATATATAAATAAATCAATAAATTAATATTTCTATTCGGTTAATAAGAAATACTTAGGAATTTACATGTATTGATATGAATGTTTTATTTATAGTATAAGCTATAAGCTGAATAGCACTTGTAATACCTCATCAGTGGTGATATCCAGAGTGCTTTTAGCAGCTGGAGGTGGGACACCTGAAGCTACCTATAGAATTGCAAACAAGAAAAAGGACTGACAAAATACACAACTAAAAGCAAATGTGCTACAGAAGCACACAACGTACTGGTCATGGTTACACACTTCCTCAAAATTCAGTAGATTTAAGGCAAAGGGAATACCTTTTTGGATTGTGCAGGAGCCACAAAATCTCCAGTAAGAGTCTCTAGAGCTGACAAGTCCTCCACTGTGTGCTGCTGGAGAAGTCAAACATCCATAAAAATAAGGATCAAATGGGAAACAAAAAGGGAAACATTGTTCCCTTCATTAAGTGTTAGCCCTAGCAAACTGAACAAAAACATAATTTTGTGGATAAGGAACAAGTATCGATTGAAAACACATTGTGTAGATGGTGCTTTGTGGTGAATGACCTTTTTAGCAGGGGCAGAGGGAGGAACAGGGGCCTGGACCGCGGGAGCTAGAGATGGGCTGGTAAAATCTCCACACAGAATATCCAGAGCTTCAGCTGAGTCCATGGAAGGCTGTTGGAGGACACACGCACATACACACATACATTATATATATACACACACACACCAACATATTTATTTATATATATATATATATATATATATACATTTGTATTGCATAGCAATATCAATTCGAATTCCTAAAATCTACACACTAAAGCAACCTCCTCACCTCCTTTGGTGGAGCAGGTCTCTCCTTCAGCTTATCTTCTGAGAATCTATACTCAGGTGGAATAGTTCCTTCTCTCTCACCTACACGCACACCCTTTTCTGATGTTGCCTGCTTCTCCTAAGCACACACATTATCATAAAATGCCAGAGTCATAACTAATAATGAAAGAGAATAGCAGACTTAGTTTGTTATGCAGATGTAATGTAATAAAAATGAATATTCAGTGAGTAATGTGCTGTTACATTAACAATGTCCTCAGGTCTGAGTTTAGGGGATTCTGCTGCTGGTTTTGCAGAAGGCAGGGTGTCTTCTAGTGCACTCAGAGCATCCAAAGACATGGAGTTATCCTGGTGAAATGCCCAGAAAGAGGAACAAAGAGATATGCTCAGTGAAATCAGCCTGTGAAGACTGAAAAGCTGCTTTCACAGAATCTTAAGCAGGCTGAATGGACAAAGGCAACAGGCAAAGTGGTGTCAGTTAACATGGTAAGTCATGTCAGTAGAATGCTCTTAAATACTATGAATACGACATAATTCTACACTCGAACTAGTTTACTAGCAGCAGACCATTACTATGCTTAAATAGCTTGAGCAATACCTTTTCTACTTTTGCCTTCTTGTCAGCAGGGGGAGCAGGTGAGACATTTGTAGGTACAGGCACCTCTTGCCTCTGTAAAGAAAAAAAACACAGATGAATGAAGTGGTTCTGCAAACATCCAGTTCTGGATCACCAGTGTCCAGCACATTTTGGCAGTTCCCCAACTCGAACATACCCACTAAACCTAGCAATTAACAGAAGAGCTGAATCAGGTGTGTTTAAGCAGAGAAAATGACCAGACTGTGCTGGACACCAGCCCTGCAGGAACAGATGTGGGCACCTTGGCTATAAGAAGAAACTATGCCTGGCACTTTATTGTATTCAGTGGTCAACAATTATGCTTAAAACGTTTCTTGGCATGAACAAATGCATCCTTAGTTTTACTAATTTGTCACAAAATTCAAATTAAATAATGAATTTTCACTCTTACTTTCTGTGCAGGGGGAGGAGCATATTTTGACTGAGCAGCAGTCACACTTTCAGCTTTCTGGGAATAAAGATATAAAAAAATAATTTATTAAACATTCGTAAGAATGTGTACTGCTGTAATTTTGGATGACAATTTAGATATAGTACACAGCTGAAAAATACTCATTCACAATTTTATATACTCCTGTATTCC
Organism: Arnoldichthys spilopterus; assembly: GCA_037974385.1. Lineage (NCBI taxonomy): Eukaryota > Metazoa > Chordata > Actinopteri > Characiformes > Lepidarchidae > Arnoldichthys > Arnoldichthys spilopterus. The sequence continues at coordinate 18,098,603 of JBBPDA010000025.1, forward strand.
TACAGTTAAGTTAATGTTCATGTCTGTGTTCTGAAAATACCGCTTCTGGTTTTGGAACTGCAGATGATACAAATCCAGCAGAGAGTGAGTTTACTGCATCCTCCACCTTTGAGGGCTTTTATCAAATGTTCACAAACATGGACACATGCAGAAACACACACACACAAAAGGTTATTTAGACAAAAACATGAGGCTCAATGCACAAACCTATACATCTGACAAAATAGATCGGACTAATACAACAAAGCTCCACAGGGGGGCGCTTTAGGCTTGGCTTCAGAATTGAAAAGTATGTGTCACAGCAGGAAAAGAACAGACACACCCTAAAACATAGCAAGGCAAAAACATAAAAAAAAACACGTAGTTCCCTACAGACTCACTGGAACACAAAACAACAAATTTCTTCAGAATTACTGAAAAATCTTCAGTCTCAACACATTTTTGATCAGAATTCCAACTAAGACTGCATTAATAATTTAGCTAATCTTTTCCCTTACATAAAAACTATACTATTCACTAGTGTACTAGTAAACTAGCTATAATGTTCTGTGAGTCAAAAAGACAAGAAAGAAGTATTTTGTGTGTTTGATGCATGTTACCGAGAGTGTTTTTCTCAGGAGTTCAGCTGGACAGGAAAATTGCATGTTCAATTCTAGTGAAATGTTTACACAAGTATGTATGCAATCTCTTTTAATATGACTGATGGCTATGGATATGAGAAACTGGTCAGAAATCAACAGTCCAGCTGTTTTGTGTCTTTGCCAAGTGAACAATCCTCAGAGCTATGCAACATTCCACAAAACACAGGTACTTAAGACTGTTTGGTACAAAGGGTACTGTATTTTCTTACCTTCGAAACTTCCTTAGGTTTATCTGGTATTCCGACAGGACTCATCTTTTCCTGGAATGAATGGGGAAAGTGAGAGTGTTAACACAGAGCCCTAGATAGTAAAAAACCATCTAAGGTTTTATATATTTTTTGGGACATAAGAATGGCAAAAAAATTTTAAATTGCTGAAAAACTGCAAGCACGGACACCATAGCTATAGCAAGCACACGAACAGATGTTTGACTCAAATAAGACTGACCATGTCTTCATTTCTGAACCCAGGGGGCAGTGTGCTGTCTCTGTCCCCACAGCGATTAGCCACTTCTGGGGTTAGACTAGGCTGAGACATGCAACATGCACCATTGTAACATTCCAGAATATAGCAATCAAGCATGTACATACAAGCAAACATGCAAAAGACGATTCATACTTCTATGACTTCTGGTCCAGAATACTGAGGAGCTTTAGGAGCCAGAGGCTCTTGGGATGACAAACTGCCAGCCAAGGCATCAAAGGGATCTACAGCAGGCGTCTACACAAACAGCAGTTTAGCAAGAAAACAGACATGCTCTCTAATACATGCACTAACAACCTCACACCTGGAGCTTTAATAAGAAAAAGAAGAGTGCAGACTCACTGGAATACTGGCCTTGGCTGTTGGAGGAGGCACTTCCGATTGCACCTGTAGCCCAAAGCAAAATCAAACCAAACTGATGGTGAGTGCACAGTATACTTCACTATGTAGAATGCAAAGCTTTACATGTTATGCTTGTATTATTCATCTTAACTTATAAGTCTCGAAAAGAAGGTCAAACATTTAGGTGGGACAAACTATAGGACACTATGTGAGATGTTCTGATGGTATGTTCATCCTGTTTACAATGTACTGAGAGCATTTGTAGAAAAGACATCATAAAAACAAGAACAAGAAGAGAAAAGAAAAATAAGCAAGTGTAGAAGAATACATTTATCAGAAACAGTACACTTCTTCAAGAAAGGGAATCAAATGATGTTTTATCGACTGCATCCTCAATTCTTAAGAAAATACCTTGGTTCCTTTTGATTTAGTATCATCCTTTTGGGCAGTGCTCCCAGGGACATTAGCAACGGAAGTGGGCTTATCTACTCCCGTGGACGTCACTTTAGAAGGTTCCAGTTTGAAGGATGAAATTGCAGCACTCTATTTGAAGCATATGTGCAACTATTACACGACTATCCGTAGAGCCACACAATTCACACTCAAAATTAAGCAGCCCAAAGAAGACCATATCTGAAGACTGTCAAAATCAGCCCAACACAAAGGGCAACAATGTAGATGAAACAAGATAGGAAAGATAAGATACAATTCTTGTCTTTTCACAGATGCTGTGGAACAGTCATGCTCATGACTCCATGAAGAAAAGATCAATTGTGGCAGGAAAATATGTAGAAGGCATATGATATAAGACACAAGACCATGTGCAGTACATGTTTGAGGTAGAGAAATAGCATTCCAGGCAATTTCCATTGAAACACAGCACCAGATATGAAGTAAAAGCCGAAGAAATGGAATGGCATGAAGAGATAATGCATAGCAAGGAATCTCAACCACGTCCAGCGAAGCAATGAAGAGGTCAGAACATTAGATACAGGTCGACCCTGGCCTGAGCAGTCTTTCTTATACCTGGCCTTTGTCTTTTGAAACATCTTTGGACTTAATGGGGTCTGATGTGGCCTTCACTGCACTAACTCCTTCTATTCCACTCACTGTTCCACTCGCGCTTACAGGCGGAGCTTTGGCAGAAGAAATTGGTGGGGTCTGTGACCAAGAGACAGGTATAGCAATCTACACATTAAACCATACATGTCTATGCGCAAACATGTCTATGAACAGTCAGCAGGAGTCCAGTAAGGCTGTGGTGAATATGCAAAATGGAAATTTATATACAAACTCAAGAACGTACCTGACTCACCATTTGTGATTTTGGAGCACTTGGAACTGCAGATGATACAAAACCAGCCGATAGAGAGTCCAAGGCGTCATCATCTGTTAAGGGCTTTCAGAGATGGAACATGTCAAACACAATAGAACATTCCCTGGGGGGAGTTCTAATCCTAGAGATCTACCAATCTAGAGAGTTCAGTTCTGGCTCTAATATTCAGATGCCCCTGAACATCTTCAATATCTGAATGAGATGTGCTACTTTGGGGTTCGAGCTTAACTCTGCAGCTAAACCCTGCAGGACAGTAGACCCTAAGGCCAGGGCTGGGCCCCCTGCCATATGGATACAGAACAATTGTATGCAGGTCCCTTCAAGCGTGTGGGGTTTTGGCTAAACATGACAATTGCATGTTAGTTTCTAATAATGTAAAAGAGTTGATTGTGTCTATATCATTTTATGTGTCATGTAATTTTAAACCTCACTTTTAACAGGCAGACTGAAAAGGTATGTATGTGTGTATGTATGTGAGAGAGCAACAGGTCTAAAATCAGATGTTGTGGGTATTTTCTACACAAAAATAGCATAGGTGCTTTGATGGACTTTAGGCAGGGAAAATATTGAGCACAATAGATTAAGTAAAGAGGTTACTGTATTCTTGAGTTGTTTACAACATATATGTTTCAATACATTTAATGCCTATTAGTAACCATAACACAACATTAAGCCTTATGTGTTGCCATTGTTCATATTAGCATAAAAAACAGGCAAAAACTGCAAAACTGCTAGCTTTCTTACCTTGGAAACTTCCTTGGGTTTATCTGGTTTTCCTGTTGGAATCTTCTTTTCCTAGTATGATTAGGGGAAATTATGAGTATTACCTCCTAACCCATGACAGTTACATATCACCCAAAAACATTTCTATGCAATATCAAAGTAAAGAAGACAAGACAACAATGATAGCACTTGGGGAAAGAAGTTGGAAACTGAGGTCACAGAAGTCATGGCTGTAGTAGCCCACAGGTGGCTGTATGACCATTTTTGACTGACCATATCTTGGAGTCTGTACCCAGGTGGCAGTGTCCACTCATTCTTTCCACAGACAATAGCCTCTTCTGAGGTCAAGCCAGGCTGAGACATGCAACACACATTATAACACACATTCCATAACACAGTCTGTTATAAACAAGCATTCATGCAAACAGGCAAGCGAACACACAAAGTAGACCCTTACCTCTTTGACCTCTGGTCCTGTATATAGAGGAGCTTTAGGAGCCAAAGGCTCTGAGGGTTGCAAACTGCCAGCCAAGGCATCAAATGGATCTACGTCAGGCGTCTGCGCAAACAGCAGTTCAGTATCGCACATGCAAAAAACATGCTTCCAAATATATCCCTAACTTTTTATTCCCCTAAATTCACAGAAGAGGAAAAGAAAAGCAAAGACTCACCGAAACTGTTGCCTTGGTTGATGGAGGAGGCACTTCCTTTTGCACCTGCAGCGCAGAACAATATGTCAGCTAAAGCACTGGTCTTGTTTTACAGCACCGTATGCTACTGCAATGAAGAATGTGTCGCCGTATGCTGGTGCTACAGCTATCTGTGCAGCAGTCACTGAATACTCCAGTTTAAGCTAATATGGGGTGTGTTGGGTCATATAAAGTTCTCTGTATCAGTAGCCCACGGAAGTTTAGACAGTCAGCGACTAGTAACTAAAACTGACTTAATTTGGAGTAAAAAAAACTTTTTTAAGAGAAGGCAAAGTTAAGAAAGGAAAGAAAATTAAGAAATGTCTTTACAGTAATGATAAAGATGGAGGAGGCACAGATTACACCTTCTGTAGTGGAACGCAGATCCTCAAGAAAATACCTTCGCTGAGTTAGACTTTGTCTCATCCTTTTTGGCAGTGCCTCCCATGCCGGTGGATGCCACTTTAGAAGGTTCCGATTTGGTGGATGTAGTGATGGTGCTCTATTTGAGGCATACATGCAACTATTACATGACTGACAAAATTCAGCCCAAGAATTAAGTTGTCTGAGATGAGGCAGAACACCAAATATTATAATGATGAGACCAAAGCAAAGTTCAGCAGAGTGGATGAAGGAAAAAGCCTTCATATCTTTATAGAGGTGCTATGAAGTCCTGTTGAGTGATGCAGATGAACCATCGCAGTAAAATGCATGAGTAGCATAAAAGATGCATTGGAGAAAAGCAAAAGTCCATAATGTACTACATAGTTCTGATAGAGAAACGGCATTCCAGGTCATTCTCATTTAAGCACAGCACCAGATATGAAACAAAAGCTGGAACAAAGAAATAGCATGAAGATATTGTGCATGCTGACAAATCTCAACCAAGTCCAGTGAAGCAAAGAAAAGGCCATAACATCAGACGCAGGATGATGCAGGCCAAAACATTCTTTTGTGTACCTGGGCTTTGTCTTTTGAAGCATCTTTTAGCTTAACTGGGTCTACAGTGGGTTTCCCTGCCCCAACTCCTACACCCGTTGCTCCGGCTTCTCCTTTTCCACTTGCTGCTCCACTCCCTGCACTCACAGGGGGAGCTTTGGCAGGAGCGATGGCTGAAGTCTGTGACCAACAAACAAGTGCAAAGCTGACTTTCTAAATATAAACCGATACATGGCCATGCACAGACGTGTACGGAACATGGTCACCATCATGCACAAGAGATGAGTGCGGAACATGTAGAAGTGAAGTGTAGTGAAAGTGACTATTTGTCATTGTGAACACACTCAAGCACCACAACGAAATGTGATCTCTGCATTTAACCCATCACATGTCCACATGTGGAGCAGCGGGCAGCTATCAACAGCACCTGGGGAGCAGTTTAGTGGGATGGTACCATGCTCAAGGGTACCTCAGTGGTGCCCGAGCCAGGACTTGAACCTGCGAACATCAGATCCCAGGGGCAATGTCCTAACCACTAGGCCACCACAGAAGATGGAAGGGTTATAGCCAACAGAAATTTAGGAAGAGAGCAACAGACAGAAACAGTAAAAATATCAACCATGAGTGCAATAGGAGTTCAATGGGTTCTCTCAAACAATACACCCATAAAGGTAGTGCCATCACCACATTCCTCCATCACCACCATACTGTTAACATGACCTAATGTCTATATTAAAGTAAGGATCATGCATGACCAATGAAATGTGTCTGTTGTACCATGATAACCTAAGAAACCAAGCTGCAGGCAGCAGATATGTAAGGAAAGAAAATCCCAGAGACTACAAACACATCAAAAAGCTGATCCCTTTACATCTTAAAACCACAGTAAAGACTTAAGAATGAAAAGCAGTTGTGAAATTCTAAAATGAAATGAAAAATAGAATCTGCCACTCCCACACATCACACTGGAATCTACCTGTGGGGTGACTTTACAAGATCCAGTCTGGGTGCCTAGATTGCTGCCTGCACCACTGATAGTTCCTCCTGTAGAAACTCCTCCACTGAATTTAGCTCCCGTGGAAGCACCTGCACTGACTGTGGCTGTAGTGGACACTGGGACAGCACTCACAGCAGTTGTGACTGCCGAGGGAGCAGTGGTCCCAGGCTGTGCAGCAGGCCCTGCAGTGGACGATGATGTAGCTCCTTTCTGCAATGCAGATATAACTGTCCGTCATATCTGACCATCTAGTGGGTCAGTCGTCTCATGTGAAAACAGCTAAAACAAATGATCTTTTACAATTAAAAATCAGTTATAAACTGTTCACCAACTTCAACATCAACAGTGCAGATCTGCACTGAGTCTTCAACAACATCTGAGCAAGACCTAATACAACTGTCACTGTATTATGTAGTCAGGTTTTAAAGAATCTTTATAAAATCTTGCTTACAAGGATTTGGAAATTAGGCTTTTAAATAGTGTCTGTCACCATGGCAATACAAAGGCAACTCTGTTTTCAATCTGAAAAGAGGGAAATGAGTCAGAGGGCAGATTCTTCTCCAGGGACACGCCATGTTCTATTATCCACCCTGACCAAATGTCCACATACCCCAGCCACCTCTGTGATTAGGGCTTACCACCGAATCAAAAGAGAATTTAGCTCCAGTTTAGCATAGTAAAGTTTTAATCATATGTAATAACTTTTTATTATATTATAGGAATTACCTGCTAACTCACTAACCTTTATCCTACAAGACTGCTGCTTTCTCAATCTGTCATATAACAACTTATCACAGAGACTAATTAAGTTTTAAAGCGAAGGAATTCCAGACACCAGAAGAGGAGGGGACCTTTTTTTGAGAATTGTGACTGTTCTGTAAAAAGTACAGAGTCTTAAAAGGCAGAACAATAGAACATCTCGATAAAAACAAAAGGTTCCCCTTGTGGAAAAGAAGAGGACCGGATGTTTCCTTTCCAGACTCACTGTTCAGTAATAAGATGAAACCCAGCATCTTAAAAGGTTTCTTCCTGGGAAGACTTGTTCACCTTATTGTGGTGTATAAACACTAAACTATTAAAATGGCTTAATGAAACTAAATATTTTAAATACTTTTGGAAAACAAAATATATTATTTAAAATTAAATACACTAAATGGCTTAATTCAACATTTGAACATTTAAAATATGAATATTCCCATGAATTTTTTTTTGCCTGATTAACTGGTAAACTCAGTTCTTTTGGCCATAAAGTGGTCCCCCTTCTAATCAGTCAGCAATGAACAAACTCCCTCTTAGTCCAGCATGCTTAGCCCAGCTGACCCCCTTCTTGAAAACCAAAGACATGCATCAAGACTTTTGGAATTGCTGACAGTTTTAGCACCTAAGTGGTAGAACAAACTTCTCCTGACCATAAGAACTGTTGAGTCTCTTTTTTTAAAACAACAACCGAAGACCCCCCTATACAGAGAACATGTTGATCAATAACTTCATATTCATGTGCTAAACTAACATAACCAACTATTTAAAAAAAGAACAAACTTAAAAATGAAAAATCTTTGTCTTTCCTGTTTAACCTAAAAGGGTCCGGGTACCTTTTACTTCAAGTTTACAACATGTCTTCTCTAAAGACTACAAAACCATCACATTGAATGATATTAATGTTTATGAGGAACCCAGACTCAAAAGAGACAACAATGGACAAAAAAAAAAAGACTATCACTATCTAAACGTCGAACAATAAGTAAGAGACAGAAGTATTTGGACACAACCATTGGTGACATGACTATAAACTGTTTAAATGACAGCTTATAAGCCAATTTGCCATGACTCTCTGCCCTAGTGCCTCAGGAGGTCTAATGTTTTGATTATAAGCCTAACTTACACAATAAAGCATGAATCTCAACAAATACAAACATGTTTCTGCTGCTATAGCAAGCTGGCTTTGTATAAAATATAAACTGATTACAGCATGAATGCAACCCACTAAAAAGACTAGGATTTACAATAAATAATGTATGTTATACATTTTTCCAGTACATTTAATTTTATAATATTTTTTATTATCTTTTTTGCATAAGTATATCTAGAACTGGGGTTTTAAAATAACTTGAACCTGGATGGAACAGACAGAATGAGGTATAGGGTATACGCAAGAATAAAAGTATATAAAAAAAATGACTGAGGTATGAATGGTACCTCATATTCTGCAGGTTTCACAGTGGAGACCGGCACTGCTGGGGTGGGTGTAGACTGTTTTCCTTGAGACTGTGGAGAAAAAGGGAGAGGCAGGGGGCAGAGAGAGGGAGAGAGAGGGAGAGAGAGAGAGAGAGAAGGTTAGTTATTTTTACTGAGTTATAAGCTTTAAAAGCTGAATTGTACTGTTTATGTATGATATATTTGTTCTGTATATTTGTTACACTGCTGTAATATCCCCTGATACATTAATGTCTTCTCTCCAGAGAACAAATTATTGCTGCTCATTAGATATCATGACCATGAACTAGCTCTTAAACTATAAAAAGCATAGTATTCTGGTAGTGACATCAGCTTCAAAATAGAGGAACAACTAAACAGCCAAAGTAGAAGAGAGTCTGAGAGACTGAGCATTGATGAGATTCAGTACCTAACTGCACAATACCTGAGAACATCATAGGGAACATATTAGAAAGCTTTTGTTTGAGACTGCCTTAGCAAGCAACAGCAACTGCCACGTAGCAGTGTAAATATGCTGGACTGGTGTTCTGCTTCAGTAGGGATTAATGTAAGCCATGATGGAACACTGCAATGCTAATCATTTAGACAGCACATTACAGCTAATTATCAATACATACCAACTAAACAATTCATAAAGACAAACACCTCCAACAACTGATGTAAGGTCACATTTCATGATGTCTGCATAAAAATCCAATCCAAGTACTATTTTTTGCATTGATTGAAACAGATCAGTTAGTCCATTAGCATACTAGAAAAAAACAGAAGAAGGCAGACATACAGACAGACAGACAGACAGACAGGGTTAACAACATAAAACTTAGCTGGGGCATTGTCTATAGTACCGGATCACTACAACTTTACCCTAAAACTTAACAGCATTACATGTAGTGCAAAAGATGTAATAATGTCACAAGAGTATTTTTCATGAGCAGTTTGTTTTGGCTCTGCTAGTTATCTGATGCCTCCCTCTGTGTGGTAACATTTCTGTTTGGTCATCTCAACAGGCCAGTGGTCCAGGCATTCAGTCAGAGAGAGAATTTACAATTTAAGCGAAATTCACAAATCTGTGGTGTATGCACCCACTGTTTTAAAAAGTGCTAAATCAAATGCCACCTTAAACCTAGCTGTGTACAAGTGATTGTTTATTTTTACACGCTCATGCTGTTGAGAGACCTATATAGGCCTACTCATGTAATGAGAGGCCTATGTATGGGATCGTTTAGCCTTAATAATGTTGAGTTTAAATAAAGTATTACACAACTTTATAATGAACACCAAATACTATATTTTAGGTCACAAGCCTTTAGCCTTCAGACCACAGACAGATCTGAAGATGGTGGAGAAACATCTTTCCTGTGTGAATCCTCTTCAAACCAATCAGATGTCTTATACAGATTAGCTCTTGCTGCATATGTTTCCTCAGAGAATGGTTTGTGTCACAGTGCCTAATACAGAGCTGATATAAACTCAAAAGGAAACAATCACATGCGCTGCAAACCAAAAATACTGGCATAAACTTAAAGAAGTTAAGAAACACATTGTCTTCAAGACTTTCTTTGTTCTTCATTTCACAGTCCAAAAAGCTGGTCAACAAATGTTTTAGAATTACTTCAAAAGAAAACACATACAGCTTTTGTGTGACTATGTTAGCAAGCTGAAAATTCAAACAAGGATGAGGGTATAAAAGACTTATAAACCAGTTTGCTGCTAGACACTGTCCAAATTGAAAATAGACAAATCACATTAAGCCTTAAGTTGACAGTCATCTACACTTCAAGCAACCTGATGTCATGGTGCTAAATATACCACAGATCTCATGCCATGCGCATAACAATTCAATGGAACAAGAGAGGTAGCTGCTATTAAAAACTTCCATTTCTGAGACTCAACATTCGTTTCATTTCATACACCTGCTGCAATGTTTGCCCTCTATTGCTTTCAGGTAGCACAACCTGAGCTGCTCCACTGTTGGGTATTGTATAGAAGGCTTACCCATGTTAGCCACTGGTTTGATGGTAAATGAAGCCCATAAGAATGAGAACTACTGGCAAGTAACTTGTATGGTGACATCTGACCCCATCTGCATTCCAGGAAGATTACCTTGCTGGTGCAAAGAGAGTTAGCAATTCCTCCCACAAATACTCAATCAAGACACAGCTATAAAAGCTCTAAAACTCCATGTCATGTTTTAACCACTCTGTAAATAGTATTTAAAGTTCACCAGGTCAAAAATTCATATATTTTTAAACTCTGTACAAAAAAGGTAACAACAATGGCAGAGTTTAAAGATCAATTTGAAAACTTCGTAGCAAACCAGTATTACTGGGTAGGTTTGTAAGTGTATGGGCACAACACCAATCCACCCCATAACGCTACAATACAAACAATGGTGTACACTCAGTGAAAACGTATGTGGTGGTTAAAGCCAGGCAGAGTAAATAATTTTAAATGCCAGGACAAACTGAAGACCGGTTTTGCAGGCCTTTTTAATACAGCCACCCAGATATCTTTATTAGATGCAGGTTAACGCTGGCTAAACCAGAGGATATTCACTAAAACACAATGCAGCCCAGGTAAAGAACATAAGCAGGTCCAAACAGAGAACAAAATAATATTTTTTAACCACCACATTTTTTTTAACCACCACATACGTTATTTTTAGAATAACTGTGTCAGCCCTAGAATAAAGCAGTAAAATTAATCAGAAACATCAATTAAGGCAATCAACCCAGAGGTCAAACCAGGAGAGCCACAACCACTGATAAAAGCACAGATGAACAGCCATGCTTTCTGAAAAGTAACTGACCACAGTAGTGGGTTTTGATTAAACCAATCTGCATCTGAAGATCTTCATTCAGAATTTAGTTGAGCTAGTGTCAGTTCGGTCTCACTGTTGTCCAAGCTTTATTTCTCTTCTCTGTCCAGATGTATGGTAAGTAACAATGTCTATGCGCCTTTAAAACTTTATTGACTCTGTCAGACTTAAGCCAAACCCTCATCCCCGCAAGCAGAATCATATGACTCAAACCGCCAAATCTGTGCTTACACACTGAGCCTAGATGCCACAGTCTAACTGTGAACTCAAGACTCAACTGCTCCGGACCCACCTCAGCACATAAGCTTATCGGTCATGTACGAACTATTGATGCCTGATAACTGACTGAAGGTCCCCTAGATAGCTATGTTTCACTTAGTTTTATTATAGCACTTGTCATGCCTATTTATTGTAGTTGTTGCTGTCTGTAGTTATTGTAGCACTTGTCTTTAATATTTATTGTAGCTCCTACCGTCTGTATTTTAAAATTAAGAGAAATGCATTGAACTTGGAAGTCGCTTTGGATAAAAGTGTCAGCCAAATGAATAACTGTAACTTTAACTGAATTGGACAGACTTCTCGTCATCTTCTGAAAACACAACATGATATCACCATAAACAAAATGTGCCACCACAGAAGGAGCACTTCAGGTTTCCTACAGATTTCCAAACTGGCAGCAACTTTAGTTCTTGGCCCAGTCAGTTAACACACTTCAGATTAGGGAAAGGGAGTAGATGAAGAGTGGATATATAAACAATCACACTCCATCTTTGTTTTGACATGACAAAACAATATTTTATGCTTTCTCCTTATACTTGTGAAAGTGAAGTGAATATTTGTAATTGTGAACATACTCAAGCACCACAATGAAATGTGACCCCTTACATTTAACTCATTACACTTGCACACGTGGAGCAGAGGGCAGCTACCAACAGCGCCAGTGTAGTGGGACGGTATCTTGCTCAAGGGTACTTCAGTGGTGCCCGATTCGGGACAAGGGAAATGTACTAACCACTAGTATACCCAATAAAGCAAATTTACAGGGAATTTTTCTGATTATTCTAATAAGGGTCTTGATGATGTATGCATTAGGCCACAACAGTTAAACATAAATGTAAAACATCTGAGGTGCCACAAAAGGTATTCTTAACTACTGTGTGCAAAAGCTCTGTATGCAATAACTTCCCAAATTTCAGAAGTGTTACAATTTTGCCAAGTCTTTCAGCATCATTGTAAACAATTCTGACTTGCTAGTGACTTTATTTTAATTTAGTTGTGAAGAAAATGTGGTACTTGGTAGATTTCACCTTTGTCCTAATCAATCTCATAAGTGGACTTATTGATGTCAAGATCTTAAGTATCTGGATGCGAGATTCTGAGCCACAGCCCATGTGTCAGCTCAGTGCTGATGTGTTATGCTTGCTGGAGTCACCACCCTAGACACACCCAGGGAGGCCATACAGGTTAAATAGGCTACAGAATATGCCATGCAAACACTAAAGACAATGCAGAAGAAAGACGTTATTGAGCTACAGGTTCAGCATGACTACATGATTGGCGGACTGCATGAAACAAATGCTCGGTTGTCTGATTTATGAGATGAGTGTGCTTTTTACTAGTTTTAATAAACAAGCTTCTCAGTAATGCCGTTTAATAAGTAACATTTGCAACAGTAGTCCTGCTGAAGGTTAACCCACACTCTCTCTCTGTTCTTTCCCTGCGTGTCCCTAAGCCTCTTTTTTGCTCTTTTTCACCAAAAGAAGTGATGACTAATGTTTGGCCCCACCCCTGACACCACATAAACACAAGCACTTTCCCTCTATTGCTATGGAAAGTAAATACAGTGGGTGGCACAGCCCTGGCAAAATGATAGCTGTAGTCCTGAGACTAATATTGTCTTTAAACCTTGTCAAGTAGTGTTTAGTTAATTGTACTATTTTCAGTTTAAAAAATTGTATGATTACAAGATTATGTTCATAGGTGTAAAAAGTAATACATCTTGTAAGTGCTGAGTTAAGGTATTTTGAGTCCCAAGCGAATAACCATTGTGGAGCAGTGTGATTGGGGTGTAGTCTATATAATGAAGCATACATGGGTTAGGAACTTTTTTTTAGTTTGCCTTGAGCTGAAGGAGCTTTGCTCTTAAACTGATCCAAGGACTTGCACATGTTGCTACTTGCAAGCTGCCAAGCCTATAATCCTAAATATGAAGAAGAGAAAGGCAAGTTGTGCTTGTTCATTTATCAGTGTTTTTCATTGTACTGCAAAATGCATGTTCATTTTTACTACATGTTTGAGTTCAGCTAAGCCTATTTTTAAAAGTGCCTCTGCAGTGTCTGCCTTCTGTAAAAACTATAAATTGTTCATGTACATGCACAACCTTCATGTGAAAATGCTGTTTGCATAGAAACTGATCATCTGTTTGAACTACAAATTGCCATGTACATTCCATTCCATTTGCACGTCACTGTAGCTCATGATTACCCATAGATCATTTACAACTATGGTCTCTATCTATACCTCCTCCAACATTTAGTACCTTCCTCTAGAACTGGGATGCTGCTGAAGATCATGAATAGCTGGTTCAGATGTGTTACATTAGGGCTGCTCCAGCTCTACAAGACCCAGAATATCCTGTTCTTGAATCCGGTTTTAAACTTGTGCCTGGAGCAAGCCAATTTCAGTCTACAAATCCAGAAGCAAAATAAATGTATTGTAAATAAACTAAAAAAAAGAAATTACATTAAGCTTAGATAACATTTTCAGTGCTAAAAAACATATGGCTCATATGCTCATAACATATGGCTAATTTCATTAATAAAAACAATAATGAAGGGGTTTCACTGTAAATTCTTTAACGTATTAAAGGCTGCCTTTTCACAGCAGATTAACATTTAGCCTAACTGATCGTCTATCAAAATAGTGCTAACAGCAATGGTTAGTCTAGGAAACCGCACTCGTATAAGACACGTATAACACAGGTTCCAAGTGTTATAGTTTTCATGATGCAATGTAAATGTACTATGTCCAGTCTATTTTTTCAGAGTTCCAAATGACAAAAAGCAAGCACTGACAATGTATGGCAAGTCTTCATTAGCGTATTTTCCACAAACTGCAGTGCTGGCAACTCTTCAGGCACTCTGCAAGCAGGTAAAGAAGCAGGAAACCACAAACAGTAGACTGGGTCCCAAGAGTACATACCATCTGGGTCTGTCAGATAGTCCTTTTGTATAGATCCTTGTATGCTACACTCCAGAACCAAAGAATGAAGAAGTCCCCTTAGTCAATTATAATACAGAAAGTATTCCGCTCTCACACTTATACACACGTCAATACACTAACACTCAAAAAGAACACACCCCACCAAAACAAAAAAAGAAGTTTCATGCCCCTCCCAAACAGACACGAAGAACAGGACAGAGCTGATCAAAACCCTCCCTCATTTGCAGCAACACTGCACCATCAGCCTCTCTCATTGGCTGGTAGAACGTCCCACCCTTTCTCGCTGGTAGCCAGGAAAAATACATAGATTGTTTCCATATGATGAGGGAAGTGGACGCTGCTGATGGTTTAAAATGTCTATAGGTTTAAATGAAGTAGTCTGGTCCAGTGCTGGTGGAGTCTGTGGAGAGCTGCAGAGTGGCTTAGCTCGAGGACATAAGACATATCATTACAAGCCTGAAGCCTGCTTGGCAAGATGTGACTGTTACACTCATTGCTCAGGAATCTACACCACTGAGTTACAAAAAAACACAGTGCTACCACACGACTCCACCCAGAAAGAGAGAGAGAGAGAGAGAGAGAGAGAGAGAGAGAGACAAAGATTAAGTACACAAAAGGACTGGAAGTAACGACAGAAACATAAGACTTATTAATTATTAGAAAATAAGGGCGAAGACAGAAGAGGAAAGGAATGAAATAAGAATACCAATATACGTAGCTCTGTAGGCAAGCATTAGAGTCCTAGCTGAAATGAGGCTGCTGGACAAAAGCATGCACTTATGCAAGGGGAACACGTGGTTGAGCTGCAGACGTCACAGCACGGTTTAACTCACTTTTTAAAAGCACTTCCTAGCCTCAGAAACAACAGGCTGTGCTGGCTTGATCTCTTATGCAGGATGCCAGTATGGTTTATAAGCCAAACCATGGTGTGCAATGTAGTTTATGATGTACAAGTGCCACCTGCTGCATGGCTGAGAGACATGCAAGAGCTTATTTTCCGATCAAAGCCAACAGAGTTTGTCAAAGAGCATTTAGGGTCCAAGAGAACTGAGACATGTCTGTGTAGATCAGCAATGATACAAAAATGACTCAGTGATGAGGTAATAGTAATCGTAAAATACTTAACTTGTTTGAGCAAAAAAAATAAAAAGAGAATGAGACATGAGAGATAGCTGACTAACTGTGATGGTAATCCAGGATGCCCCAGTCCATGTTAACAACTACACTTTAGGTGTATTAAGATTTCCAGATAAGTGTATTAGGCTCTATCAATCTTCAGGGCCACCAAAACCAATAGATTTCAGTCAGATGATGTTTTAATTCCACTGTAAGCAAACATAGAGAGTATGTGTACTGAATACAGGCTATTTATTCTGAAAACTACAGAGGTGAGTTGAGAAGAAGAAGCCTATGCTCAACCACTTGCTCCTAGTTACTGCTTTCTTCTAGAGACTTAAGCTTATCCAATGCAGTGGTAACAGTAAAATGCTAAAACAACATGCTAAAAAAGATGTTAACTTTTTGTAGTAGTTAAATGACATGGGAGCGACTGTACTATAAGATAAGAGCAAGCTATTTTAAACTAAGAGTGGGTATTATATATATATATATATATATATATATGATCATAGACCAACCAATGCCAATAGTTTAGTGTTTCATCTCCTTCTCTCACTCACCCTACCACCAAGATAACATTGACAATCTTGTTATTTCATTATATTGGCATATGTCAATATGTCAGCATGGTGGGATATATATTAGGCAGCAATTGAACGTTTCATTCTTGAAGTTGACCTTAATGGCCTTAATGTGATGGCTATATGACTGAGTCAGAGCATCTTCAAAACTGCTGGTCTTGTGGAATGTTCCGGGTATGAAGTAGTAAGTACCTACCAAAGATGATTAGAAGGGACAACTTATGAATTGGTGACAGCGTCATGGGCATCAAAGGCTTACTGATGTATCTGGGGAGTGATAGCTAACCCGTCTGGTCTGCTTCCACAGAAGAGTTGTTTAAGCAGCATGAGGAACCTACTCAATATTAGGCTGATGGTGTTAATGTTATGGCTGATCGGTGTACATACTATATACATAGACAAAACTTTATACTACTAATGTAACACAATCTAAACAGTTGCATAAGAATGTCATAAAAGTTGCATAAGAATTGGATGTGGCCATTGAGTTCACACCTTGCTGATTGAGTTATGCGTCACAGTGGGTGCAGCAGAGATCTAATTGTGAACAAAATCTCAAAACAAAAAGTAAGTAAAATATCAGTCAATAATATAACAAAATGTAATATAATGTCGCAACGTCTGCTTATAAAGAAGCTGCAATACACACAGGTCCTATAAAATCAGAGCGGAAAACCGTCCAGACAAAACCTTTTTATAATGTCTTTTATAATATAAAAGCAATAGAGTCTATGATTCTGAAGTCTGCTCTTGGGAATGTAGAATTCAGAAGGGCAGAAGAGTGTGGACAACAATCACTTCGCAACCTTTCTCTCTTAACTACTGAGTTTGAGGTTGAACTAACGCCCCAAACACAAAATGTGATTTAACCAATCATGAGTGTGATAATGACCTCACCAGGAATCTGGCCTGGTGTGAGAATGTTTTCTTTCTGAAGTGGACGCTCTGTTCATTCAGTGAACTGTCTAATACTGGCAGCACACAAACAGATAGTTTGAAGGAAATGATTAGTCTTTATAGCAGAATAAGGCAACAATACTACAAACCAAGTTGTGCATGACAATGGTTTAAAACACATTTTGCTTAAGACAGCACTATATAACGCTACAGCACTTGTGACCAAATGACCTATCTATGCTTCAACCAGAAATGCATGCTGTTTGTTAGGCAATCTTTATATGACCGTGTGAAAAATTTGATTCAACCTAATGAGTAAGTGTGTGAAAGGTTAGGATAGATCATGTAGTTGAAAAACTG
>JBBPDA010000025.1:18121705-18137801 GCA_037974385.1 Arnoldichthys spilopterus
AGATAGATAGATAGATAGATAGATAGATAGATAGATAGATAGATAGATAGATAGATAGATAGATAGATAGACAAAGAAGATGAACAAATATCTGTAGGCATCAGACAAATAGCATGCCATGATCGGCTTTATGATGCAAAAGGTCCAGAAAGGTCAGAAGATTCCGCTTTACTAGAAAATCCGGTGGAGTATTTTTCTTTCCATTTTGATTTGATAATGGCAGCATGCTGACGTAAATCTCCCTCTTAAAAATGAATGATTACCAATACGTCATGAAGGCTTGAGTAAACCTGCTCCTCTCTCACAATAGATGCTAGTGAATTTGGCCTCTAATTTCCCCTGTTGCCCACTCACTCCGTTATAATGTACACACAGGACTGCTTGATGATCATGACGTCTACTGTGACTCAGAGTAGCCTTTGCCCTATCAAAACGCTTCCTGCTAGGACATTAAAGCTGGCCTTTTTGTTCAGGCCTATAGTTTGCAGATCTCATTTTACACACCATTACATATAAGGATGTCTTGTCTTGTCATTGCTGAAAACCAAAAAGCTGCATGTAAGAGCAGTGGGAAAAATAAGCAGAACTATAAGTTGGACTGGTTGTTCTGGCCTTTCCATAAATTAAAAGTTCTTTTTTTCCTGTGTGTGTGTGTGTGTGTGTGTGTGTGTGTGTGTGTGTGTGTGTGTGTGTGTGTGTGTGTGTGTGTGTGTGTGCATGTGTACGTGCATGTGTGTGCAATCCCTGCTGTCTCTGTAATGATCTCATCACCTTTTTATTGGAATAAAATTTGCATGACCGCATCCCTCTATCAATGTTCAGTGAAACACTTGAGCCATTCAACCTTCTGCACTATACATGAAAGCAGTGAGCAAATATATTTTGTTAATTGAGTTCTTAACAGTTTATATAAGTAGCAATATTTCATAGTTCGTTCAGGGTCAAGTCTTTGGTTTGTACAGTAGCTAGCATCCCATATTTCACACTGATGGACAAAACAAGAAAACATAGCAGTCTGTGTGAGGGGACATAGTTTATAAGGAAGTGTCTACCCTGCTTCTGCTTGGATTATATATTGGATGTCTATATTTTCTGGATACTGCAGACTGTGAGGACAAGCTGCTTTTAGTTATCTCAGGGCAAAGTCTATAGTGTGCTGTGGAAGTTTGCCAAGCACTCGATTGCAAACAGGTGTTGCCTGGTAGAGGCAGAGAGCAGATGCTGAATGGGCCGCTGTGCTGTTTGCACAAGAACCTGTCTGACACTCTGAGCACAGGGCTGCATTATCATGCCACTGTGGCTTAAATTAACTGTACAGTCTATTTGTGTTCACTGAAGCCTACATGCTTAAAAAGGCTCTTCAGCAGGTCTTGACTTGCACGCACAATTCTAGGAAAAAACTTTCATTGGTTTAGAACCCTTTATGTGACTTTTCTCAAACCCTAAAACCCTCAGCTGTCCACTGAAAGGTTTTTAGGAAATCAAGGTTTCATCTTCTATGGATTTACTCTGAAAACCCCTTTTAGAACATTTTTTCATGACTATATGGTTGTACCAGTGGCAAACCATGACTTTTACAGGCCTTCAGTCCAGGTTATAAATATCAAAACACACTCAAAAATCTCTGCTTGTGCTCTATGAGATTCAAGTGATATGTTAACACCAAGCTAACATCATTGCACATGAGCCTTTTTTGGTTGTTCTAAACACAGACACATATTTTATTTAAAGCATGTCAAAGTATACCTAATAAATAGTGTTTCTACAATGAATCCATCAGTGTAGGGTCCTGGCAGAGAGCCGCCACTGTTTACTGTCTGACAGAAAGACTTCTAGAAGGCCTAAAACAATGTTTTCCCCATTAAACTGGTCTCACCCACTGTACATCAAATACAGTGCAGTGCTGATTGATTCCACTGCCACTTTTGTAGTACAGTCATTTGAAGAAAAAAAAGCACATCCCTCTGAAATGTGCCAACATATTTGAACAAGCAAATATTCCACCCTTTTAATGTAGTGCCTACAGATAAACAGTGATATACTTGAAATAATGATAGTTTCAACAAAAAATATCAACAGATTTAACACTCTTTTGTGGAGCAATTGTCCTTGATAAGCAAAATTGGTGAAATGTTAATAGAATATTCAAGTTATTCTGTTTTAAAACATTCCACAATAAACAGGTGAGCTTTAACATGACTGGGTATACATGGAGCATCCACTGAAGGTTCATTCTTTGCAAGCAAAGATGAGTCATGGTGTTTGTGCCAAACTTCATGGGAGAATTATTAGTTGGAAAGAATATATCTCAACACAGAATTGCAAAGAAGGGTATTTCATCATCTACAGTACATAATATTGTGAAAAGATTCAAGGATTTTAGAGAAATCAGAGTCCCTGTAGGACCACACTGAAAAATGTCAAGCCCTCAGAATGCTATGCATGAGAAACTGCTACTGTAAAATATATATGGGGTTAGGGATTTAGGGAATCCACTGTCTCTTGACACTATCTAGACCATCTTTTATCAGCAAAAGGTCAAACATAAGTCATAAGGGGTTATCAGTGGCCACGGCATGGGTGTGAACTGAGTTATATATTGGGATTTTAGAGAGACATATTTTGCCATCAAGACAGCTAATCACACATTCTTGTTTTCATAGCATTTTATAGAAAATCCCTACTTTCTATAAATGTGTTTTATACATTATTCCAGAAAGTGGAATAGTCTTTGCCTTTATGTTCTTTTAAAGAGTGTAGTTTTGCTCTGATGTTATTTTTTAAGGTTTTTTTTTTGGCTGACCTCCCACATAGGTCAAATTTGTAAAATCTCTTTTTAATAGAAGACTTATGCACTTTGATAACAACAGCTGCATCAGTTATGTGCATGCTTATATTTTGCATTTCTTGGAGATTTTCTTTTGCATCTACTCTTGGGCTGAATTTGCTGTCTTAGCCTGTCATTGAATAACTGTCAGTCTTTTGAAATCAACAAAATTTGTTGTGGATTTTCCTTAACGTGTAATTTAAAAAAATTGAGATCCTTTTAAATTCCTTGCCAGACTCATAGGCATCCACAGACTTTTTTTCAGAAAGTGGGTAATCTGAGACTTTCTACCCTGACACCCCAGAGAAAAAAAATCAAATTACATAAATTTCCCCATGTTTTAAGAATGTAACTATATTGATTCTATTCACTTAACAATGAAATAAGAATAATACTGCAGTATTCATTAAAAAGCAAAGCATGCATTGTTGTACATTTTATAAAAATTAAGTAAAACTTACAAAGATTTAGTCCCCAGAAATCTTTAGGCTTTCTCTGAGGGTCCCTGAGGGTTCCCATCTGGCTTGAACATGACCTTCTGCTCTCCGCATGCCAAACATACTAAAAAGCCTGTATACCAAAATGCTTTCGATAAATGTTAGCACCCCACAGTCTTGAGTTTAAATGTTAGTGAACTTCCCTTTTTCTCACCAATGTATACGTGTAACATACTGTCCAGGTGAATTAAGAAGAAGACATCTGGCCGAATGATATAAGCCCATGACATAAAAAAGGAAAGATCTGATTTTACTTGGGCATGATTCAGAGCCGTAGCTCGTCCATTCTGCCAAAATCTGTGCTAAATGTATCTGCATGCTTATTCATTGGTGCTTGTGATCCTCCTTTTCAAAGCTCCCACTCACCTTCACTGAATTCCCACTGACATTATGGTGCAAATGCAGTCGGTTCTTTGAAAACTGAACTGACTGAATTGGATTTGATAACCACACATGTAGCTTTGTAATACATATTTTGGCATATAGGTAATATGTAATACAATAACAAATTGCATTGTGGTCATTGCGACTGCGCTTGCACGGAGCTGTCCAGTGCGGTGGTGCTGAAATGACTTAGTGACGTAAATTTCTTCGTCAGCGTATGAAAAAAATAGAAAGTTGATTTATTTTTATTTTTAATGGCAGGGGGGTTTCTAAACCATAACATGATCACATCAAAATGTCATTTCTTTTGACAGTATTGCAAAAATCTACCTCGTATCTCCGCTGAACCCGAATTCCAGTGGCTGGCTGTCTTCACCTCGCGAGCGCGCTTGGTGGTTATTTATAGATTCCGTCCCCTCCTCCTACCCCGCCCGTCACTTCCCTCCCCTCCATTCCCTCCATCCCCTGGGGACCAGAGCATCCTACCCCAGGTACAAATTGACGTCAGAGACCTTCGTAATTTTGACGTGTAAACATCCCTTCCCCTTTCACGACTCACTCTCACTGGTAGCTTTCCACGGTGCTCGCGCTGCTCCGTTACATGTTGCAGCACGAGCCCCCCCATCGAACCTACATGCCAAAATTACAAGGAGCGCATCTGATCATTCTTTCCGATCGTTGAGTTTATTTATTTATTTGGGCATTTATACATTTATTTATTTTTTTTATTTATTTGTTGAATTGTTGTGTCTCGCGTCCTGCTCGCCCGGGAGTCAGAGCGCGACCCCGTTTCCCCAGCGCTGCTCTTTGCTCTGAGATGGCAGTGCGATGTGCTGCCGCGGTGATTTTCGGCGTACTCGCGGTTCTCTGCGCGCTCTCGTGCCGAGGTGTGGACGCCTCCGACCGGCAGTACCTCAACGAGTGGGCCGTGGAGATTCCAGGAGGAGTGGATGCTGCACGAGCCATCGCCAACGAGCTCGGCTACGAACTAATCAGACAGGTAGCAAATCTTCTTAAGCTCAGAAAAGTGTTTTGGGCTGAGCTGAAGACTGATAGTTTTATCTAGAATGGCAAACCACTTGTTTTTGGTAAATTTGCTTAAGGTTAGGTTTGGCTTTAGGCTGAGAGAATTCTCATTTGGATCGAAGCTTCTGAGCTGAGTTTAAGCCTTTGAATTGAGAGAACTCGCTCAGGTTGTGTCGAAACCTTTGGGTTGAGCTAAGATTAAGTGAGTTAAGTTAAAGTCCTTGCTTTGAGTTAAAGTCTTAGAGGTCAGCTGAAGCTTTTGGGCTGGGCTGGAGACATTGGGCTGAGTTAAAACCTTTGGGCTGGGTTGAAGCTGCAGCCATTGGATTTAGTCAAAGCACTTGGGTTAAAATTAAGCCCTTGGGTTTAGTCAAAGCCCTTGGGTTTAGTCAAAGCCCTTGGGTTGAGTTTAAGCCTGTCAGTTTAGCTGAAATTAGTATGTTGAGCCATAAACTTTGACTTAAGCTGAAGGCCTTGAATTGAAATTAAATGACTGGTTTTAGTTGAAGTCCTTGGTTTGAACTGTCACTGGGTTTAACTAAAATCCTTGAGTTGAGGTGATGCCCTTGGGTTAAAACTCTGATTTTGGATCCAAGTTCTGTTGTGTATGCATGAATTTGTTAGTTCATGACTAACCTCATTAACCTCATTTGTCTTGGGTTGAACTAAATAATTTATGTTGTGCTCTGTCCAATACTGGTGTACAAGGCTGATCTTTTTGCTTTCTGAATGTGTCTTATAGACTTTAGTAGTTCCTCTCAGGAAATTTTTTTTGCAGGTTGTTAGGGATATTTTTCTGTCACTGTAAGCCCACAATGCCCAGGTCCAAGATTTCTGTAAAGCTATTTTGGCACACTGTCTGTTGTAAAAAGAGCTATCCATATTGAGGTTACAGCTGGCTTCAAAGTCTGCTTTGAACCCAATGCTGTTGGATATGCATGGGGTTGTATAATGCATGGCTTTGTGATTGAGACACTCAGTCTGTTGCTGTGTTCCACCAGTTCAGAAGGGCTGATGACAGTGAAATGCTGGAACCTCTGATGAGGTGTAAATGTCACACTCAGTTTTATTTTTGAAGATATAGTTTACGTATGTGATAAAAAATTACTTGAATAGATGGAAAAAACTTTAGATCAGTAAATGATTTGAGAAGAGATTTCACAAACTGGCTGATTTTTGCAGCACATCTATAGAGAATCTTTCACATCTATAAACACCACGGTGGATTGAAAATGGACTGAATTGAAATTTTTCTTCTTGTGCTGTGCAATGACGTGTCATTTGATTTCAGAGATCTTAGAATGTTTTTTCTTTCATCAGAAGCAGGAGGCACAGCTGCTGACGTTTGGGCTGCATGCGTCAGTCAGGAACAGGAGTTTATGAAACACTCATAATGAATAAAGGCTGAGAAAGAACTTCATATTACAGTTATTGATAGAAACTGTCATCATATTAGGGTCATTTTTTATTGTATGGTACTGTGTGTATCTATATTTGCCAGCTGCCCTTGATATTATATTAAATTTCATAATGAATGGATCAATATAGATGATTCTCTCTATGCCAATATGGAGAGAAAAATTCAATATTAATATATTATATGATTTTGCTTGGCTTTATTTACATAATATTGTTCATTTTGACAACAAAAAGAACAAGTTAAGGCTTCATTTGAGAAATAATAGCTAAAGATAGTTTCATACTAATTGGTTCATCACTGTAGTGTTGTTAAAAAATCACACCATAGATTTATTTTTTATTTTTTTATTATTATTATAGAGGCAAGAATAAAATGGGTCACTATACAGGTGAGAAATACAACCAGGCCTGCTGTGATGCATCTGGACAAGGAAGCTCCATGTTTAGTAGACTAGACAGATGGATTTACACAATTTAGATTGGACTTAATTAAGATAGAAATAAAAGAAAGAACTGTCTTTTTAAAAAAGATTCTTTCACTCTCTCACTCACTCTTATTCTCCTTTTCACAGATTGGGGCGCTAGAAAACCATTATTTATTCAAGCATCACAATCATCCTAGCAGGACCAAAAGGAGCTCAGAACACATCACCAAAAGGCTGTCAGAAGATGACAGGGTAAGAGCTTTAAAAAAGAACCCCTTTTTCTGCTGAACCTGCAGAGGATAGTCTAAATGAAAGAAAGTGTATACATTTCTATTAAAGAAAATATTACATTGTATTATTTCCTTTTTTGACCCGATTATGGTGAGTGAAAGGTAACATGTATTTGCATGTCCATTCTTGTATGTATCTATGTATGATAGCTATGTTTGTTTCACTGCTTCTTTTAAGGTGTCTTGGGCAGAGCAACAGTATGAAAAGAAGAGGAGTAAACGTGCTCCATTGGGGGGTGAATGTAAAGACTGCTCTGTGGACAAACTCTTTGATGACCCCATGTGGAACCAGCAGTGGTATTTGGTGAGTTTCCACCCAGCCTTTATTTACTTGTAGCATGTAAACAGAGCACTCATGTTTTCTTTGTGACCTTTTCCATTCCTCTGTGTCTTTGGCACCTTTTACCCCTATCACTGGGGTCTAGGTTCAAGTTCAAGGCACAACATGAGTCATCCAGGAACTAAGGGTCACCACTTATGTAGGCAGAGGCCATAAAAAAATTAAAGTGGGAATGAAAGAAGAACATTGAAGAACAGTGTGAAAGAGGGGAGAAAATTGTGTGAAAGGGAAGAATACTTTTAAACAGTGTCAATGGAAATAGTGTCCTAAAGCAGTATGATTCAGGAGAAAGCAGAAGTTTGTAGGGCAGTAGGAATAAGTGAAAACACTTAAGGATAATGTGAATGAAGGAGAACATGGTAGAACAGACTGAATGAGGAAGAACTTTGTAGAACATTGTGAATGAGTGATATTAGTGGAATTGAGGAGGAACACTGCAGGACAGTAAAATGAGGAAGAACATTATAGACCAGTGGGAATGAAAGAGATCTCTGAACAACAGTGGGGATGAGGGAGAACATAACATCACAGTGTGAAGAAGGGAGAACATTGTAGCACAGTGTAAATGAGGGAAAAAATTGAAGAACTGTGAATAATGAAGAAGACTGTAAAACAATATAAATGACCTTCTGCAGTTGCACAGAAGAACAACACAACAGCTAAATGTTTAGGGTGTGTTTGAGGATGCTGGATCAGTAATCAGTGTGCTCTGGGCTTTTGTTGTGTTGCATGAGTGTGCTGAGATTTTTGACAAGCTGCAGGGCCAGCAGTTATAAATAGACATATTTCCACATTGATCATACTCATGTCAATAGCGGACAGACCTACCTCACTGATACGTGACTAAGACTAAATTAGGAGAAAAATAGACAGACATAAATCCCAATGAGAAGAAGTCAATACCTCAAATCAGAGCATCCATCAGTACCAGCAGTTACACTACAGGGTTATTTGTCTGAGTTGTTAAACCGAGTGAATCTCTGGTTCTTTCAGAGACTGCTATGCTGATTTCTTCATTACTGGACTGATCTGGCCTCTGGGCCTGTGCTTTAGGCAACTATTGTTCAGCAATGGTTCTTTAGGAGCTCAGTGTTCAATCATTCTCTCCATTTTGGGAGTTGATTTTATGGCCGAGCACACACAGCCTTAATGAAGCCGTGGCTGTAAAGACTTTGCTCCTCATTCAGCAATCTGGATATATCCCTAACACATGGGCTTTGTTTGTAAAAGGAGAGGGAGGGAGGCAGAGACTGATAGAGAGACAGAAGGAGAAAGCGGAAATATGCTGCCAAAAAGTGCATTTGCTTAATTGAGCATGCTTTTGGATATGTAGGAGAAAAGCAGCCCTCACTAAACCTCAACAACAGAAGAGGCAATCAAATGTAAAGTCCTAATTTGTTTCAGCGCTGTGAGCTTATCTTACAGAAGCCATAAAACATGGTCACAGATGCAAATGTTTCATTTCTCCCAGATATGAATTACATCCGCTCGTGGCCTGAGCTGTGACCTGCTCTAATCAAATGGAGCACTCTCTGCGCTTTTATGACCGATGGATTAATTTTGGATGTGCATATTATCCCAGATCACTCTTTTGTAGAGGTTCTATTCTTTTGCTCCGTTGTTCCTTTTTGTTTCTGTGTATCTATGTGTGCATGTTTTCTTCTGTTATATCCTTTTTTATGTGAGCAAAACAGGATATTAGAGAATCTGAGTCACCCACAAAACACATGTTTTGTTTTCCTTGTCAGTGTGATCTTAATTGAACTGGTCATAAAATTTCTGCTTGCTTTGTCATACGCTGTTCTATATCACCAAATCGCCCTGACAGCCCAGCTTCCTCTCAGCTCTTCTGTCTGTGCAGAGTATCTGCCTTTTTTCCATCAGATGGCTACAACGTGACTAACAGCTGTACGTTCTGTGTACTTTGGGGGGAAGCACTATCCAGTACCTTTAAGATGAGCTGCAGTGATTTTGTCTTCCACATCTAATCAACATCACCACCCGACAAAAATAATGCTCATGTGGCTGAATGCAGTCAAATCCTCACTGCAATTTTTAGTGTGATGCAAAGCCTTCCCAGAGGAGTAGAAACAGTTACTATAGCAAAAAGGAGACAAACCTCCTATCAGTACACACCTGCAGCTTTTAATTCATTTTAATTCATAGTGTTTTACCAATTGGATCGGTTCATTTGGGCAGGTGTGAACACAGTAATCACATGTGGTGTGGACCATTACAACTGCACCAAGGAATTTTACAGGAAGTGGTCTTGGTCTGGTTCCAAATTTACACTAGAACAGTTAATTTGTGGTTTGAACATCTGTGTAAGTTTGTAAGTAATCAACCAGATGGTAAGAAAAGATCACTGTACATGCTTGATATTAGCTCCCTTGTTCTGCTCAGTCATATAGGCAGCATGTCTTTGCGAATTATGAAGAAGTTTGATATTTTCAAGATGTTTCCCTGAAGTGTGCTCAGCACTCTGTGGGTATAATTTTACCAGATATTTGCACAGATATTCAACATGGTTATAAGCAAATGCCAACTACTCAACATTTCTGACAAGAGTAGATGACTTATAGGTGTGAAAACAGCACTGTTGTTCATCGCTCTGGATAAGAGCGTGCTAAATGCTGTAAATGTAAATGTAAATGAAAACACCTCAAATAAAAAAAGAGATGATGACCAGTGACTTTTAGATATATAACGTCAATCTCTTGGACTGTACTCTAGAACATAATATAATAAGTGTTCACATTGGCTGTTGTATTATTTATTCATTCAGTTTAACAAAGTGCCTTCCAGTTATGAGTAGATGTCTTTAGGTCTATGATTAACCATAATACATTTCTGACTAGGGCTAATGACTGGACAGTCGCAGAACAAAGTTTTGTTCTGTATAAAATGATAATTTAATATAGTTGTGATGCAGAAACAAACTATTCCAAGATACCTGCCTGAAGCAAAACCCTAAACCTAAAAAAGACTCAAAAAAAGAATCTAAAGTTATTTTTCTAGACTGTATGTAGGCTTAATTACTGAAAGTAATAGTTTTGAAAGAGGTAGCCAATCTTATTATGTGAGTTCAGTGTGCAGCAGTGCAAAAGATTTTCAAAAATGCCGTAAATTTTTCTCATAGAGAAAACCAGCCTACACCTAGAGTTCCTTATATGGGCATGACATCGACTACCCAATTACAACACTGCTACCCAACAGAAGTGCTCATATTGATAGGGACATGTCCACACACATAGGCTGTGGAAATTTACTGCTTGTGAGTCAGTAAGTTATTTAAATAAATACCAATCTACTAGCCTATAATGATTAAACAGGCCATCCTCTTGTTACCATCATCAGAGTAACACATATGTTTATAAAGGAAGAGAAGGTATGTTGAGGTTGTATGATAATATGATGCTGAAGTTCCTGAATTATATTCATATGGATTCATAGTTTCAGTGGCCTGAAAGACATTAGCGCTGTTGTAACATTCAGACCGTTCATGTCACAAAATCACAGAATTCTCACATTTATTTTATTTGATATTTTTCCAAAAGTGATATTTTTCGTGTGTGGCATGTCTTTGTGCGCCATTGCCCCTGGTTACGCTAGTGCAGTGGTGCATACAGAGGGAGGGAGCGAGGGATAGAGGGAGGATGACGTGCAAGGTATGGTGATGAGACGAAGGATGTGCTAAGAAAGAGGGAGGGCACAAGAAAAAGATAGATATTCATGGAGGAGGAAGGAGAGAAAGGAAAAAAAGAGAAAGACGCAGGGGAAAGAGTGTATGCATGTGTGCGTGTGTATGAGTGTGTAATAGAGAGAGAGAGAGATAGTGTGTGTGTTTGTGTGTGTGTGTGTGTGTGTGTGTGTGTGTGTGTGAGTGAGAGAGAGAGAGAGAGAGAGAGAGAGAGCACAGTAAACGCATTATGGTTTTTAAAGAGGATGCCTGATAAATCAGTCAGAGATGACTCATAAGACATTGCTCTCCATTTCAGGCTGAGTGCCACAGGCTGTAATTGGGTGGGTGTGGTACACATGAATGTGTGTTTGGGTGCATACTAATCCTTCAAAGCTAATGATTGTGGGAGAAAAATTCAGAGATGCAGTGTAATATAACTATAGGCTTTTCCACATTCATGGATTCCTCACTGCTTCATTAGTGTTTATTAAAAAATAAATGAATAAAGGAGCTTATATACAATAAAATGCAGCTTGAGTACTTTAGGAAAAAAAGAAGAGAAAAAGTAAATAAAGCATATATGCAAAAGTTTAGGCACCCTGGTCAAATCAGATTCATAAGTATAATAAGTGTACATCTTTACACTAAATATGCAATATATATAACTAAAATATTGTTTTAAAAATTATTATTATTGAAAATGCAGCTTATAGTGCTGTAAAAAAAATATAAAAATCAAGAAAAACTCAAGAATATAAATGTATAAATAAATATATGATTATTGTTTATGAGAATTTTTATGGCAGGGCCTTCCTGACCATTAAGAATTCTTATATGTGTGGTCACGTCCACATTAGGTTCCAGCCCCCTCCTTCTGCTTAAGAATGAGGGGGGTGAGATACCAGCTATGAGTCATGGCTGAGAGGTTGGTGCTTGTGCCGTCCTTATGCAGAAGTCTACAGTGTCCTGTAGCTGATTATTCCAGTCCAGTTTAACCTGCATTTTCTACTCTGACTTATCAGGGCCCCTGGACTGGCTCTGTATGTCCATCCAGGTTCGCTATTAGCCAGTTAAAACACTGATGAGATCAGTCCCACCCTCCATATTGAGCTTCAATACATTATACAGCCAAATAGCGTGATATTGTATATACTAAACTGCACTTCAGCAATCTCTCTGATGGTTAATTACCTGTCTCATTCTCATGGCCCTGGACAGTGAGTAGAGTCTCCAGAAAGGTCAACATGGCCGATTGTATCGTTTAACCAGGAGCCGTTCTGCTTTAGAGAACTGCTAATGGATACGATTTGTGGAGAGCCTTGTTATTTAAGTAAGTGTGCAAAATTGGACTACACAACCACGGTGGACACATATACACAGAATTGAATATACTTCAAGCTCAGTAAAGTCTCTCCCTTTCTCTTTCTCTATCTCTATCTCTCTCTCCTCTGTCTTTCTCTCTCTCTGTCTGTCTCTTTCTCTATCTCTATCTCTCTCTAATCTGTCTTTCTCTTTCTCTATCTCTATCTCGCTCTTCTCTCTTTCTCTTTCTCTTTCTCTCTCTCTCTCTCTTTCTCTCTCTGTCTCTCTCTTTCTCTCTCGCTCTCTCACTCTCTCTCTTTCTATCTATTTATTTCTCTCTCTCCAGCAAGACACACGGACGTCACCATCACTGCCAAAGCTTGATCTGCACGTGATCCCTGTGTGGAAGAAAGGCATCACAGGCAAAGGCGTGGTCATCACCGTGCTGGACGACGGCCTGGAGTGGAACCACACTGACATCTACCCCAATTACGTAAGAGCATTACCATGGCAACAACCCACTCCACCACCACAACACCGTTCAGCTGTTTCCATAGCGACTGCTACCCCCAACCACACGAGAAATTATCCATAGCAAGATCTCCTACCGACACTGCTGTGTGACTGATGAAGATGTTCAGCATCACACAAGCACACATACACATTCTTCATTAATAAAAAAAAAAAACAATAAAACAAACAGCTTTAATTTTTTTCATAATTTAACAATATAATAATAACATGTATTATATAATAATATAATAACATTATAATAATATAATAATATAATAACATTTACTGTTTCTAGTTTAGATTCTGCAGATTTCACAAAAGTGCAACACTGTAGTGCATTTAGAAATGTGCTTATGTTAAGGTAGCATAACACACAGAGTAAGGGTTTGGCGCCCTAAGGGTTAAACAATAAGGAGCAAGTGAGCGATTATGTATCATTGTGAACACACCGCAGTGAACCACAATTGACCCATTCATGTCTGAGCAATGGGCAGCTGACATGGGCAGCACCTGGGGAGCAGTGATTGGGGATGGTACCTTGCCCACGGGAACCTCAGTGGTACCTGTCTGGAATTTATAACGCTGGCCTTCAGATCACAGAGGCAACTCCCTAACTTTTGCACCACTACTGCTCCAAAGAACAGGGACTTGACCCTCAGATTAAAACTCTGATGCTCTACCCACTGAGCTATCAATAATAATGCATTAGAGCAAACAGTCTCTCCTCAGTGCTTATAAACACAATACCATATTAAAATAACTGTCAGTTAAAAGCACCCAGACATACTGTGATACACCATGAGCGTATCTTTTGCTGGTGATTGTTCACAAACTGCAGAGGTTGAAGAAGAGTATCTTATGACTTGAGTGCAGGCCACACACAAACATAAGCACAAACTAAAGGAGGCAGAGATTGAGAGAGGGAGTCTGGGCCTCCAGACAGATTGAGCTACAATGTGTAATTATCTTTACTCAATCAGAAGGCCCTTAGTGTCTCATCTGCACAGCCTCTGGCTTACTCAAGCTATACATTCCACAATCACTACGAGCTGCTTTCCACAGATGAGGTCTAGTCTTGAAGTGAACAGCATTGTTAGTGGGTCTTATCTAGAAATCCAGCCCTGTACGTTTGATGAGCAATGGGATGGGTTTTTTCCAGTTGGTATTTGTGGAAAAGCATGACTCACAGATTTAAAGGAGTACTCCAGAAGTAGCCTCTATGTGCTACATCTGTAGTATACGAGTAAAAAGCCACAGGCAGTCACTTTAAATGAGTAGTTCAGCAAAAAATCTATAATCAGTTTTGGTTCGTAAATTTTGCTTTAGTGATGTTACATGACATTAATATTGCTTAGAAACACTAAAGCACCCTAACTTACACCCAAAAAGCTGCACCAGGCACAATATAAGCATCTTTGCTAGTTTCAAATAAATATATTAAATAAATATATAAATATAAATAAATTATATTTTTATAGATATTGTGTATCTATAAATATACACAAAGCACCAGGAAGATCTCCCATTAGAATAGCAATCTGCTGAGGTTCAAATGCACCTTTACAGAGAGTGGGAGATAAAAATCTGAGTGGTTTATTGCATATTATACCCAAAACAAAACCAGCTACAACCCCTTTGAACCATGCTCTTGGCGCAGAAACCATTTTTCCTACTGTTAAACTAGCAAAAGGGAATTTGGACACACTCTTAATACACCTGTGCCATGTGTTTCAGACTGCATGCTTGAATCACTAAAATAGGGCTCTAGAAGTCAACTAAGGCTCCCACTTTTGATTACTTTAGTAATTGAATAATCTAGGGATTATTTTGAGTAATCTTTTTTTATTCAAATGTCAAACAATAGACATGAGGTAACTTGAACAATAACATACTATACAAAGCCTTTTATGTCTAAAATAATTTACTGAAAAAGATTTTTAAAAGAAGCATTTAAAACACTATTGGGGAAAAAGTATAGAAATATGTGTGTTTATCAGGCTCTTTGGGCATGCACTGAAGTATGATTTGTAGGCGGACTTATACACACACACACACACAGTACTGATTACATGCAAGGAATTTGTCATGGTGTATAATTGCTGTTTTTAAATGCATATCTGTAATGTCTCGTCTCGTCTTGTCTCGTCGTGCCACGTTTCCAGGTTCTGTTTTTGTTTTTGCTTGGCCATGTGCTTCTGTCCTTGTGTTTATGTTTATGTCCTGTCCCCGCCTATGTCTTTGCCCCTTGCACCTTATCCTTGTTTCTTGTCCCCTCTTTGTTTCAGGTGTTCCTTGTTTTGTCTGACTATTTAGTCTATTCTGTTTGGTTCAGCCTTTGTCAGTTCTATGTAGTTCATCACCTGCAGTATTCCTGTAGTGTGTTTCCTCAGTCTGTAGCCTTAGTTTTGTAATATTTATAGTTTATGTTCATTTGTAGTGTTTGTATGTTTATTTAATTAAATCATTGTTAAGAACCTTTGAGCTTGCACTTATTTCCTGACAACTCAAAACATTACAATATCTCTCTCCTTAGGATTCTGCAGCCAGTTACGATTTCAACGACAACGACCCTGATCCTTTCCCCAGATATGACTCCACCAATGAGAACAAGTGAGTGCCTTACGGTCATAATTCTTCCGTGTCTGCAGATGGATGAACAGAAAGTGAGTGGATGCAAGTCCAGGCACTGAGCCACAGCCCAGGATTAGGAAGTGGTAATCTAGAATTATGACAGGAAAACAGGGATCGCCATTATTGGATGCAATTTAATATGGCCAGGCCCAGCCACAATGACAGCTGTGTTTAAAAGGCGCTGGTGATAGTGTTAGTGAGTGTGATGTAGAAAGGTCAACTCTCCATCACACAACTCGTGTAATCCACTTCCCCTTTTATACATTTCCCTCATCCACTCTTACATAACAGGATTAGAAAGCATAAACAATTTGAAAGCCCAGAACTCAAAATAGAAACAAGGGAAGTATCCCACACTGTGTATCAACTTAGCCTGCGTTGCATCACTGCCATTTGGAAACATGGCAAACATTTTCAACAAAATTAGCTTATGCAACCTCAGCTAGTTAGACGTTTTTTTTTTATTTGGTATCTAGAATGAAGAACAGAGCTTCAGATTATTCTAAAACAACTGAGAAAGCTGTAGAACACTAAAGATTATTGCAGTAGTTTAGGATCTTGGCGTGTTTATTTTTTGCAGTAGCTTAGGATCTTGGCATGTTTATTTATTGCAGTAGTTGCCCTTTGTTGTTGTTTAAGCACTTGGCGTATATATGCACTAAAGAAATTGTGTCTGTTATTTGTTTTACAACCACCAGCAATGTGTTGGTCTCCGTGTAGCACCACTCTCAGTGTTGATCTATGCAATGCGAACGCTTGA
>JBBPDA010000025.1:18142521-18154429 GCA_037974385.1 Arnoldichthys spilopterus
CTATCTATCTATCTATCTATCTATCTATCTATCTATCTATCTATCTATCTATCTATCTATCTATCTATCTATCTAGCACTAATCACATGTGGCTTGTTTATCACAGTATAATGACAGTTTCTCTCGCAATACTTTCAGTCTGTTTTATACTAGGATGTAAATCAGATCTTCAAACTGGAACCACTATAAAATCAGTTCTAACATTCAAACATAAATGCACTTGAATGACCATATTTAGTTGATGTATTTTTACAGCTTTAGGACCTCATGAACTAGCCAACTAGTTTTACTATTCAACCCTATAAACCAGTGGTTTTTAGGGTTGGGTGGTGTCACTGCTTAGGGGGCCTTTTTTTGATTGCAAACATTCACACACACATACACTCACACACAAACACACAAACACACGCAAACACATATACACAAGCATTTGTAAAAAAGCAGCTGTGTTGCCATTGCAAAATTATGCTGTATATAATAAGATTCAGCAGGTTTATGTTTTTAGTGCAGCCTGCAACTCAAAAAATAAAAACGATACCAATAGCTTATTGATATAAAAGCTGGAATTGTAGCCTACTAGTTCCCTGTAATAAGCATTTTCCTTAATTGGTTCTTTTTGAATAATTGATGAGCTCTCCCCTCTCATTTTATGCCTGCAGTCTCAAAACATGTTTTTTCCTGTTGCAGACCAGTGCTGACTTGCACAATGAATGCACAGAGACACACACTGGAACATCTGCCTCTGCCCCACTGGCAGCTGGGATATTCGCACTGGCATTGGAACAGAAGTATGTAAAGACATCTTTATTACAGTGCTGATATCTGTTATTAAACATATTTATAATGGCACCCAGCAGGATTATAATAAGCCTTATTAGATTAATTCAACCAAGCAGAGCGAATATACAATTTAAACCTTTGTCTAATTGCATCAATACTGAAACCTGAGCCTGTTGTTGGTAATATTGATCTGCTGTAGAATCAGTACTGTATGACTGCCTAAAGCTCAGACTTAGTGAAACTCTATCTGTAACTGTATGGTTTCAGCCCTGATCTGACCTGGAGAGACCTGCAACACTTGGTGGTGTGGACGTCTGAGTTCGACCCGCTGGCCAATAATCCTGGCTGGAAGAGGAACGGCGCTGGGCTGATGGTCAACAGTCGCTTCGGTTTTGGCCTTCTGAATGCTAAAGCTCTGGTAGACCTGGCAGACCCCAAAGTGTGGAAACACGTGCCTGAGAAAAAACAGTGCATCGTAAGAGATGACACCTTCCAAGCCAGGTAGAGTCTTACACTTTTTTATTTATTGAGCATTACAGGAAAGTAACACTCACTAAAACAGTCTTTAGTTGTATGTTTTATGCTACATTTATTCTGCAGGGAACCAAGGTATTTTGAAGTAATAGATGAAAAGAGCACATTTTGTCCGCTGGCAGCCAATCAGACTGCTGAAGTGTAGAGCAGTGTATGTCATCATGTCCTCTGTCCAAAGTGAAAATACATACTGGAAATGCAGTTTGAGGCGATGCAGGAGAGGTTTAAGGGAAACGATTACAGTGGCCGGATTGTATGTAAAGCACATATAAAAATTCACTGGATAATTGTTTAGTTTAAATTTCTAATTTAATTCTACAGTTTTATTCTGGATGCCTAAACATCCATATTTTGTCAACTCCCCTCCAAAGTAGACAGCAGCTGCCAGTCGGAAACATTTCCTTTACCTCATACTTAAACTTTATAAAACATAATATGTTCCTTTACATGAAGTAAACTTAGGGTGTATATTTGGGGCTATGCTTCAGTTCTTCCCTCACACAAATTCATAACTTACAGATGTATGCAAAAGTTTAAATATCTACAGTAAAATTATGTTTTTATAATAATAAAAAAAAATACAAAACATACTTTGACAGGGAGAAACATATTGCTCAAAATGGCTCAAATTTGAAAAGTGCCTGAATTATATTAGTTGTACAAGTGGCTTTTTCTGTTGCTGTGACATCATTAAGAGCAACAGATTTTAGCTTTTAGTTTACTGTCAAAGTGCAGCCAAGAGGAAATACCTAAGCAGATTTTCCCAGCACTTGTGGGATTAAATCTTCTTTCTAAGTAGTGTGTAGCATTTATACTCAACCCACAAAACAATGTGTGCTCTTGTGCAGGAACATGTTACAGATTTGGTCCTGGTAAAGCACAAGACTACCCAGATTAGTGTCGCCCACGCTTACTACTCATACCGTGATTATTCTTTTAGGAAACTCGACTGAAAGCACTTAACTGACTGGTTCATTTTTAGGGTTAACAAAAGCTCCAAAGAAATCATTCTGACACCTTTATTTTTAAGAGTATAACATCAGTCCTGCGCACTGGGACAGGGATTATAGTCCTATGGATAAGATAACATGAATCAATGTGATTTTAACATCAGCTGGGTGTTTCTGTACCTATAATCACTACTGGCTGTCCAAATGTTTAGAAAATGGACCTAATCAAAATGCAGAAAAAGTGTATTTAATACAAATTTCTTACTCAGACGTGTTTGTTCGCTGTGTGTTGCAGACCACTGAAGGCAGCAGGTGAAATCAGTATTGAGATTCCCACTAAAGCGTGTGCTGGGCAGACAAACTCTATAGGGTCTCTGGAGCATGTGCAGGTTGAGGCCAGCATCGAGTATACAAGGAGAGGAGACTTACACATCACACTCACTTCTCCATCAGGTGAGACAATTTCATGCACATACTACATACAGTAATACATCTAATATATCGGTACAGTTCAGTAATACACACAGTAATATACAGTAATGTACTCTATGAGGTGAGACACATTTACATATAACCTACACTCTTAATGTTCATACAATGCTGCATTTGGTTTCAAAAAAGAACCTTACAGTGGATTTACAGATGTATGTAAATACCACAGTACAGTAACACATACAGTAATACACTTCATCAAGTAATATACACCTTTACATCATGGAAGGCCACCTAAGAAAATGGTTTGAAGCTATTAAATGTGTGTTTACGCATTATGTACAGTAACACATACAGTAATACACTTAATCAAGTAATATACACCCTTACATCATGGAAGGCCACCTAAGAAATTGGTTTGAAACTATTAAATGTGTGTTTGGGCATTATGTAACTTTAAAATAGATACAAACAAACAGAGCAGGTAAAGTAAAAAGATCTTTATTTTCAATGAAGTAATGTCTTGTGAGCTAGAAGAAAATATTTGGTTCCTCTGCTCCTTGATGCTCACGCTGACTGTTACGCATGTCTATCTCATCAGGAACTACTACAGTGCTGCTGGCTGAGAGGGAGAGAGACACATCCTCTAATGGGTTCAGAAACTGGGACTTCATGTCTGTGCACACATGGGGAGAGAACCCTGCTGGCACCTGGACACTGAAAATCACAGACACTGTAACTATCAGCACATGTTCCTAGTTGCATCACTCTCTAGCAGCACACCAGTGCTCAATAGCACCCATTTCACATCTGTATAACTGTAGCTTACTTTCTATCTCTCCCCCTCTCAGTCAGGCCGGATGGAGAATGAGGGGCAGATATTGAGCTGGAAGCTGATTCTTCACGGGACATCTGAGAAGCCAGAGCACATGAAGAAGCCCAGAGTGTACACACCCTACAATGCTGTGCAGAATGACCGCAGAGGAGTGGAACACATGGAGGACATGTTGGAGGTGAGAGTCACACAATCATCTGTACATTAACGTTTCTTCTATCGGAGCTCTTTAAAAAAATAGTGGTTAAAAAATTTACATTTAAACATAAATGCTGTTGATCCAGCAAAACATGTTAGGCTTTCTTAAGTTTTGCAATAAATTGGCAAAGGTAATGTGGATAGCAGTAAAGCTTATGCTGCATCAATTAATACTGTGCAAATTGTATTTGTTAATCAACAATCCAAACCCGACTCAACCCACAATGTTTTTGTAAGTAATTTATAATTGCTGTGTTGCTTTTTGACCTTCCTCTTTCACATCTGCAAAATGTTCTAATAATCTGACTTGGTGCAGATGGGGCAGGATAAAAAGTGACAAAGTTGTTATAAATAAACTTTTTAACCTGCCCTATGTGCTCTTGCAATTTTTTTCTAATAAGCTGACCTGACCTAGCCCTATTACTAGTTAGCAATATTAACCTCCATCACCAGTGCAATGCTACAGAAGCAAACTGCAGACAACTTCCTACCTGATCGATTGCACTCAGTTTAAGGGTAAAAATGTGACAATTTTAATCCTGCCCAAATCATGTGTGCTTTACAGTTGTTATGTTTTATTTAAGTTTTGTGTTTGGCCTGTTTTGTGTAGGACTTCACAAAGGTGTTTTTATTTTATAATAATTATAATTTTTTTTTTTTTTGTATTATATTGTTTTGGTGTTGTTATAGCTTTTTGTGTGTTTTCCACTTTGATTTGGATTCATTTGAATTGTTGTACAGCATTTTGTACATTCTTGTGTCTTGTGTTATATAACACTTTGGCCATTTCCTTTCCTTTGTTTCACAGGAAGCTTCTGTCCCTCCCCAAAAAATGGAAAAGCCCCATCCACTAGCTCCTGCTGGTGCTGCTGCTTCCTCTCCTGCCCTGGCTCCTGTCTCGGGGGAGAAACCTGCCACACCCCAGTTTGCTTCCAGCCCTGACATAGCCCTGCTGCGCCTGCTACAGTCAGCCTTCGACAGGCAGTCACCCGCCGCCTACCCCTACTCAGTGGCCTCCTCCAGCCGAGCTGTGCCACTGCGGGACAGGATCCCTCAACAGAAGCTCTACAAGACCCTGGAGCTCAGCCCCAAGAGCAGCCAGTACAACCATTACAGAGACAGCTTCTACAGGAATCAGGCACCAGACCAGCAGCTGCTCCAGGCTCTGTTTGACATGCTAGAGGGAGAACAGCAGTGAAGAGGGGTGGAGATTAAAAAGCGGAAGGGAAAGGCCAAGGAGGGGAGTAGATGTAGTAATGTAAAAGCAGAGTTCTCAACTACAGTCCCAGGGACCCACTACACACTTGCACAGTTTCAGCATATCCTATTCTAGTCTCAGAAGCCCTGTCACCTATTAGAAATATTATAGTGCATTCGGACAGCGAACTTGTAAATTTCTAAGATTACAACACAAATGGTTAAGAGTAAATGTATCAGTGACAGTTTCTGTGTGTGTAATGTTTATAACACTAAGACTGCCACATTGGTCTCAGTGAATAAGCATATTGCTCATTAGACAAACCAGTTTCTGTGGACCACCAAATGAACAACTGTAAGTTACAACTAAATTGTGAAAATTGTTTGGCTTTACGAGGCCAGTCAGAATGCATCAAAAGATGCAGGCTACACTTATCTGAATTTTGTCTTGCGCTCATCAGCCATTTACATTTCTATGCACTGTTTTTTTTTTTTAGAATACCGACTGGAAACACACTTTTTTTTATCAAGTTTAATGCTTGCTAGTCACACAACCGCAAACAGTTGACTGCTCTGCACACAATGACAACTGATCCTGTTGGAGTAAGACATAGTCTACAAACATTCTGCAGATTTGCTTTGATGCTGCTAAGACAGCATTTCCCTATGGATGTTGATCCATTCTTATTTCACTTTGTTTCACATGGGCCTGTTTTTGTTGGAGCATTGTTTGACTTGCTCGCCCATGCACATAAAAAACACAAAAACACCAGTCTGTGGCTGTCAGTCTTGCACATCAGTCAAACGGCACCTTCTTGCAATAGTAGATGTCAAGTGTGATGGGGCAGATTTAAAAATTGTGTAGTGCACTGGGTCCCCTGGACTGGAGTTGAGAACACTTGAGGTGAAAAAATGGTCATAGAGTGCATAGTGAATCACATCTGAAGGGGCAAAAAGTGTGAAGGAGTGCATTACAGTCAGGCACAGAACGAGAGCAACATTTACTCTTCCAGGCAAGCTTGTAATTTTGGCACTGTTTCTCATCTGTAAGCGTTCAGAGGCCTGTTTGTATTTCTGTAGATGTCTTTATGTGTCTTAAGTCTTAAGCAGTTCCACCTATCCTTCTAGTTACTGGAAAGAGTTTTGCAGCCAATCATATCCTTTATCCTCCCCCAGTCTATCTCCTTGTAGCCAGTTAATTACATCATGCTGCTTTCTCTGCTGCCAACGTCTGCATGTTCTACATAAATTAGATCGTTTTTATTAGATTATGATAACGTAGAGTTCTGTTTATTGCAAAAAAAAGTGACTGTAAGTTGCTTTTAAACTTACTCAACCTCTGTAACCTCTTCATCTGTTACAATTCATTTTAATTGCGCAAATGATAAAAATACCTTAAAGCCTATATAGAACTTCATATAATTTACAAGAGTTTAAAGAATTTAACAATGCAAATAATGTTTAGAATTATTGTATTTTAAATATTTTATTATATTTTGATATTTCAGACTCTGATATCAGGTTTTACGCTGTTGGTAAAAGAATAGTGATTTTTATTACTTAGTTCTGAATGGATAGAGCAGACACCTCATATTTAGAGTCATAGTAACATTCTTATTCTGTCCTTTACATCTATAGACAAGTATAGGATAACTAGACTTAACTCTGCTCAATGTTTTCTTCAAATATTTGTTCAGCATATTTTATTAAGCACCTTATTTTCACCCAGAATCAAAAAAGATTGATGCCACATGGGTGTGTGGTTTGGAAAATCCTATAAAGAACTTAAAAGGGGGTAAGCCAGTGGAATATAAATTGCCTTTAGGCCAACATCTAAACCACTAAACACTTAAATACTTAAAGAAGCTATACTCTCAGTTGGTTTTGTATATTCAAAAGTTCATATTATGAAATGAAGGTTTATTTTTCTATGGATACCTAGAGATGTATGCAAATAAACAAAAAAAGTAGTCTATATAACCCTGATATATGCTTGATATCAGTTTACCTCATAGAAGAACTTCTCTAGTCACAGTCAGGTTGTGTCTTTTTTATAGTTTCATGATTTTAATCTAATCAAATCTATCCAATACAATCTAGTCTCAGATCATCTCTGGAGCTATTTACAGGAATAAATGCTGCCCAATCATTGCATTAAAGACCTGAAAATCACTGTCTATGACTGATATTCAAAAACAAGCTTGATGTTATTTTATCCTACATTGCCCCAATTGTCTCCTCATGAAGCAACATTCAACCGAGATTGAGTCACATATTTGTGAAAACTCATTGGTACTTAAGTTTACAGCAAAGGAATGTACCTCAAAGGCCTGGTTTGAGTTTGTTGAGCATTTCCTGGTTTGACTGGTCCTGCAACTGTAGCCCCACTTCTCTGCCAGCTGAGAGAGTGTCCAGACATGTTAGAGGGAGAGAGAATGAAGAACGTTTACACACATCCTGTAATTTATACATTTTTCATTGTAGTCAGTGTTTATATGTTAATTGATTGACTGACGCTTCTGTCCAAAGTTGTTTACAAAAGCTGATATAGTTTCAGTTCAGTATGATTATACCATATGGATTTTATCGTAATAAATTGTAAAGATATCTTGCAAGCAAACGCTTTGTCGCCCATTTGTGTAGGCTTCAGGCTACATGGGGTTTTTTTTGCTAAAAACAGCTTGTCAGTGCATTACCAGGAAGACCTTTGTGTCTCACGCACACACACACACACACACACACACAGGCCTGAATTTCTCCTGCATGCTCTACTATCATTAATAATTCAAATGCCACTGAATTGTGAGAAGCTGCTGCAGTAGATATTCTGTAAGCATACGTGTTGAAGGAAACACATAAAATATTGCCTAAAAGATTATTAAGGCCTTTATTCAGAATTAAAAGATGCATGACAATGTCTGAGAAGAGTGCTGAAAATTTGGTGCAACTTCCAGGTCTGCCTCCCTTATACTGCACTGTGTTCTAGCCCTGATTCCAAAGCCCTGATTCCAAAACTCATTCCCGTTGAGATATAACATGCTTGACAGTGACTTTTGCATGAATATAATTTAGTGAAAAACCTGGTAAGGCAGAAATGTGGCTAACTTGACTTGCAGTTTGTGCACAGGCAATGATTAACATTTCTCCTGGATATGAATGGTTGTTTTGATTTGATCACAGTGGGTTCTTGCAAATGGAATTAGGAGCACTAGGTGGAGCCAGAGGAGCCAAATTTTTTGTCAGATTACCTGTCTCATGTTCTACTGTCAGGACATAATGGCAGTGCCAGCAAATGCAAATATGCAAAAATGTTACCTACTGCAGATTTCACCCTGTAATGGTCAGTTGAAGTGAAATGAAGGTGTCTATCTGTCATTGTGAACACACCCCATCACACAAAGTGCAACACAACAACGTGTAACTACTGCATTTAACCCATCCACAAATGAAGCAGCAGGTAGATATCAACAGCACCAGGGGAGCAGTGTAGATGGTACTTTGCTCAAGGGAACCTCAGTTGTACCAGTGCTGGGCACTTAAATCTGCAATGGGCAAGTCCCTAACCACTAGGCCACCACTGCCCTGTCTTTGTAACCAAGAGGTTTCTGCCCTGCACCCCTACTATAACATCCCTCTCTGTGTAGTTGTGGACTGAATGTTTTTGCTGACTTATTTCTTACATCAAGGTCAACCGTGCCTGCACAGCACTTTCATACATGCCATAGAGGATGGGAAGATGTTAACTGTTAAATGTTCACTATGTTTCTCCACTGATTTATTCAAGTTTTATTTTCCATTTACCTGTCTGTATGTTGCAGAGAATGTCAGTTAGTTGAGAATTCTGAAGAATATAGTGCCATCTTGTGGAAAAAGTAGGAGAAATTTAAGATGGCCCTGAGTAAACAACCTAAATGTTCTTTTCATGAGCAAATGATGTATTGTTGTGGTATTGCCAAGATTGCATTAGGTGGTTTATGGTATACTTCTGCAAACATCAGGCAAACCTCAAAATCAGAATTCCAAAGAAAGCCAGAAAATCAGGATTCAATGTGGTGGCAAAATGCACCAAAACATTTGTTGGCAGGTGCATGGATTGTCCTGAACATGAAACAAAAAAGTATTATAAAAAATAGTACAGTAAGAATCTCATATGACTGATATTTTAGTTTGGAACTACAACAGAGACTTTTTCATTTTTCTTATTTTTAACCTCAAAAACAATAACCTGCTCAAGCTTCCATCATCTCACGTGTTGGCAATGTGTGGAATTTCATATGGACACTATTTCTACTTCCGCTTCTGCAGAATTCCTACCACTAAACTGCTGTGAGAGTGACGGTAAAAGACAGATCTGCCTGCTGTGAAGAGCAATTCTTTTCCCCTCCTCTCTCCTTTCACTCTGGTATCTGCTCTTCCACTCTCTCCCTGGCCATGATTCCCTCCACATCTGGCTGCTTTGGGTCAGAGCCAGTGCAACAGATTCCTGGACAAGAAGAAAGAGGGAAGAAAGAGAGTAAGTGAGATAACAGACGAGTATGGAGATGAAGATAAGGAACAGGAGGGAACAGAAAAAAAAACAGGATTAAAATTAAGAGAACGGATAGTGATGAGACACTGAAAAAAGGGGATAAACAGAAACAGAGGGAGCGAGGGAGAGAGAGAGTGAGGAAGAGAAAGAGAGAGAGAGAGGGGGAGAGAGAGAGAGAGAGAGAGAGAGAGAGAGAATGGCGTTGCTTCCATGCTCCCGACTGCCCTCAGGTCAGTGAGGTTTTGTTCTGCTTTGTTTTTGTTTTTGTTTATCTTCCCTCCCCCACTTTCCCTTTCTGCCCCATATGGTCAATGTTAATCTTCTTTTTAAGAAACATATTTACGCCCATATTTTGCATTTTACTGCAATCATCAGAATGTTTTGGCAGTATGTGGGTCCCTCCAGCCTTTAGCGCAGCAGAGGCTTT
Organism: Arnoldichthys spilopterus; assembly: GCA_037974385.1. Lineage (NCBI taxonomy): Eukaryota > Metazoa > Chordata > Actinopteri > Characiformes > Lepidarchidae > Arnoldichthys > Arnoldichthys spilopterus. The sequence goes on from JBBPDA010000025.1 coordinate 18,152,403, forward strand.
CTTCAAATGTTATGAAAACATGCTGAGACCATCATAACAACATTAGGCTGTCTAATATTGGCCATCTTCCAGTTTTAAAATGTGCTTTTTTTTCTCATTTTCACAAGAGCATGCAAAGATTTTAACAGACTTGAAAAAGTCTTTTCTTTTGCTTTGGACAAAACACAAGGGCAGATGTGGGTTTAATGAAAAGTTTTTCAGTTCATTTAAGAACAGCTTCAGTTGAATTATTTCAGTTACTTTTCTTATGTGACATTTTCAGCTGCTGTGGCTGAAAAGTGAATGCTAAACTAATTCAGCAGCATGAGGGGGACCTACTCAATATTAGGAAGGTGGTGGTAATGTTATGGCTAATCTGTGTATAGTCTGCACAACGCTCATTTGTGGTAATATGTTTTAATTACTTAGCTGTATTAGGTTCTTACCTCCAGTGCAAATGAAAAGAAAAAACTGGAAATCATATGTATGTTGGCTATCTATTACATGGTGGTGTAAGGCAGAAAAGACACTTTAAGCAGATGTACTATACACATTCTGAAATGCAGAATACCACAGTGAATACCATATGCAGGGTATTGCATACAAACTTTTTTAATATCTACATTTTAACATCTTCATTTGATTTTAATAGGCATTCACTGGTCCACTCGAAGGTGTCTGTTTTTGCTGTGGGCTTTTGTTCTCATCGGATTGATTTGTAAGTGCAGAATCCTGATTGTGATACAGCTTACCTTTGGCTCAAGACAGCACTTCCCCCTCACACTTGCAATATTGCTGTATGCAGTACTGTTACACACTCAGAATAGCTGAATCATAACTAGGGCAGTATTTTCACTTGCACAGTATCTCCAACTAATTGTAGTTTTAACACAGTTACACATGAATATATCTCACGTCTTTTCAAAAAAACATATACTAAAGGATTTTGTGTACTTTTCTGTTCTACTGCAGTGTTTTTGTGGTGGGCATTTTGCTTTATGTTTGCCATTTAAATTTGGATTAAAAATTTCAACCCTGTTTTTTCAGACCTTTTAAGCAGGAAGCAGATGACACTTTTGATCCCAGCCATTCCCCTGCAGTCAGAAAGAAGAGGACAAGTTGTGGAAGGTGAAGAGCTTCCAGTGAAGACACACTGGGGTGCTCCTCTGGTGTGGGGGGACAGCGAGTCCTCAGTTTGGCGTAGGGACAAGTTTGCCCATCAAGACGTCCGAATTGGCTTGGCCGTGCTGGCTGTAGGGAAGTATAACCACTTCTTGCACCAACTCTTTTCATCTGCTGAGCTCCACTTCCTGCTTAACCTCTACGTCACGTACTATGTCTTGACAGACCGTCCACAGGAACTTGACCCTCCGCCGAAGCTGGGGCCCACCAGGGAACTGAGGATTGTTCCTGTGGCTGAAATGCCAGGCTGGGACAGGCTGAGTCTGAGACGCATGGCACTGCTGGCGTCTGTTGTCGGTGAGCGGATCCATTTGGAAGTGGACTACATTTTCTGCATTGATGCTGACCAGGAGTTCACAAATACAGTAGGTGCAGAAATCTTGGGAAAGCTGACAACCACACTGCATCCAGAATACTATGGAAAACCTCGATATTATTATCCCTACGAGAATGACCCAGACTCAATGGCTTATATAGCTAAGGGTGAAGGTGACTATTACTACACATCTGAGTTCTATGGTGGTCTGTGCTCTGAGGTGTTAGCCATGACCCGGGCCTGCTCTCTTCTCATTCTGCAGGACCAGGAGAGGGGTGTTAAAGCCCAGGAACTGGAAGAGAGCTATCTAAACCGTTACTTGGTCAACCACAGGCCCACCTGTGTTCTCTCCCCAGAATATAGCTGGTGGAACTCACCTCAAGCCCCTATAGTGCCCACACAAAGACTTCACTCTATAGGCAGGGAATGTTTATCGACAGGCAAGGTGAGGGGAGATAAAAATGCATGTTAAAAAGAGAAGAGAAGAGAAGAGAAGAGAGGAGAAGAGAAGAGAAGAGAAGAGAAGAGAAGAGAAGAGAAGAGAAGAGAA
>JBBPDA010000025.1:18168535-18206843 GCA_037974385.1 Arnoldichthys spilopterus
TGTGTGTGTGTGTGTGTGTGTGTGTGTGTGTGTGTGTGTGTGTGTGTGTGTGTGTGTGTGTGTGTGTGTCAGTCAGCTGAAGTGCTAGATATGTTGATGGCAGTGATCTACAGTGTCTCATATGTCTGATTTATTCATTCCAGTACCTAAACACAAATATTAAATGTTTAGCATAAAAACATTGTGGCAAGGGGAAAAATAGACAACAGAAGTTATTTTGCACATTTTTACTTAAACATGACTGGCATTAATTCTTTCAACTTTTTGGTCAGAGTGTGTGTCTGTGTGTGTGTATGTATGTGTGTGTGTGTGTGTGTGTGTGTGTGTGTGTGTGTATGTATATGTATGTATGTATATATATATATATATATACTCTACATATATACACACTCTGACCAAAAAGTTGAAAGAATTAATGCCAGTCAACACATTGTTGCAGGATGCCTTAACCATGGTATTAATTCTGCAGTTGATTTGTATCCACTTATGTTCCTTCTGTCCATGGTCTGTCTTTTTATAGCTGCCTATTAAAGTGTGTCTTTTCATTTAAGCAGCAGTTTATTCAAGCAAGTTTTCTCATCTTTCTTACCAAGGTTGTAACTATGTACTCAACATTTTAGTGAGGGCCACATAGTTGTTATTTTTTTATATTAAATATTGTTTGGAGCAGAAAATAATTTGTTGATGAGGGTGGGGTGTTGTGGACATGGTAAATCTTAGTTTCAGGGGTCGGTGCATGATAATGGAGTATCTGAATAGATGCATCTATCAAAATAAGTCTTTTAAATACATTTTTAGTGATAAGTTTCAAAAAACGTATTTATCACATACACAGTCATACACATACGACATGCAGTGAAATGTAAGTTTGAATTGCTCTCAAGACAATCCTATATTGCTCTTGTGCAGTAGCTTTTAAATACAATGTAATAATGGTCAATCTAACAACAAACAATATACATACAGAATATGTTGTATCAGGGGAAAAATATTTATTAGACAAGATTATATACAGAAACTTATGCAAAGTGTTATACGCGCCTATACTGATCAGCCATAACATTAACACCACCCACAGGTGAAATGGATAACAGTATCTCCAGTCAGTTCTAGAAGTTGATGTGCTGGAAGCAGCAAAAATGGGCACACATTATGATCTGAGCCACTTTGACAAGGGCCTTATATAAAAATATCTCTCTATCTCTCTATCTCTCTCTCTATCTCTCCCAGTGTTTTGCTGAACATGTGCGTAATGAGTTGGATAAGTTTCCTCCTGAGAAGAGAGATGACGTGGTTCTTCTGTTCTCGGCTCACTCGCTTCCCATGTCTGTAAGTACCTGTGAGTTTGTGAGAGTGAGCTATAAACAGATTCTTTGATCTCCAACAATTTATTAATGGAGCAGCACAGTGGGTAGCACTTTCGCCTCATAGGAAGGAGGTCCTGAGTTTGATTCCCCGCTGGGGTGGGCAGAGTCCTTTCTGTGTGGCGTGTGCATGTTCATACATGATGACAAAGACATAAAAGTAATGTTCCTTCATAACGTGCGTGTGTGTGTGTGTGTGTAGGTGGTGAACAGGGGAGACCCCTACCCTCAGGAGGTTGGTGCTACAGTGCAGAGGGTGATGGAGAGATTAGGCCACTGTAACCCATACCGTCTGGTCTGGCAGTCTAAGGTAACCTGTAGAACTGTTGCCTCCTCTTCAACTGAACCACTAAAGTCATGAAAAAGCACAGCAGTAGATATTTTATGCCCTTCTAGGGGGCACATTATTTCTTTTAAAAAGTCTGTATGAGCCCTTTAAACTGCTATGATGTCTAAAATCCAGGTCTAATAGTGTTAAACTATTTCAGAACAGACCGCCAGCCAAAAATAACCCGCTTACAGAGGTTCAGAGATCAGAAACTGACCACTTGTGAAGGGATAGTGTGCAGCAGAACTCCTAACTACACCATTCAAAGAAAGAGAGCAGTCAGTTGAGCTAAATATGTGAATTTAGCGGGCCACTCTTCACATACAGGGTTTTGTTATAGTACTTCACAGGTTCTTTGGTTAAGGTAAGATAAGAAAAACTTTTTTTAATCCCGAATGGAATTCCTGAGCCATTTACATGCGCAGTGCAACAAAGATAGAAACAGAGCAGAACTAGAAACATATAGTAAACAAAAATTAAAATGACAAAAAATGTAAAAAAGGTTTAACAGTAGCACAAATCTTTTTGTTACTGTACAAAACCACCAACACAACTGCATTACATGTTTGGAGAACACTAACCACCGATATTGTTACGTCAGTTAACAGATGCTCGTGCTGGCTAGCATTATGCTGAGTAATCCTACTTACCCAGAGAGCAAAGCTAATTGTGCTCTCTTAGATTCCTGGCCATGGATTGACCTCATGGTCTTCTGATGACCCAGGAGCCCTGTAGAACCATTTTTTAAAAGTTTTTTATATAAACATATATACGATCAATTGTTTGAGTTGTCAATGTTCTACATAAGCACTGCTTTTACTAGGGAACCATTGAAGAACTATTTTTTTAAGGATGTACAACATGTTTTGTACATCCCTATTTCCAGAAAAGTTGGAATGTTAACACTTTTTAATCTAAACTTTTTTTTGAATTTGAATGTTTTCCACAGTATTATGTACTTTTAAACTGACTAACAATTCTCTCATGAATTTTAGCACAAAGGAGCCACGACACAGCCTTAAATGCAAAAACTCTGCCTTTGATGGATGATACTTTTGTAAAATGGCTGGGTTTCTTACCTCACCTGCTACCAGTTAGCATGCTAAGTGTGCAGTTTTCCAAACCAGCGTTACTTGAATATTCTGTGCACTTTTCAATCTTATTTTAATCTTTAATTGAGTGTTGCATCCTTTAAATTCTAAATTTGTGTATGTTTAAAAAATGCAATTAAGGTGGTAAGTAAAACTATTGAAAATCCTTTATTTTTTCTTCGGTCAGTTAAATAAAGGTTCGTGTGATTTAACATATCAATTTCTTGTGTATACGTTTTCTGGAAAAGGGGTATGTATATATTTAATCCATATGAATAAATCTGAAACAATTTACATAAATCTACCCCATCGCTTACACACCTGACACTTCAAGACATATTTTATTGAGTAAGTAAGAAGAATCTAGTGTTAATTCATTAATGGAGTTCGTCCCACTTTGCTGCAGTAAAAGCCTCTACTCTTCTGGGAAGATGTTGGAACATGGCTGTAAGGATTTGTTTTCTGAAGTACTGTCAGGATACTTTTGTTCACTTTTCGAAAGCCCATTTTTCATTTTAGTGTGTATTTCTTGAGCTTAGTTTTACTGTGTAGTCAGATGAACCGTTTCACTTCTTTGTGTTGAAGAGCAAGACTTGTATCACACTGCCATCCTGTGGTCGTCCACTGTAAGTGCACCACATCATACTTAAAAGTATGTACTACTCCACTTTGTAGAGGTAACTGCAATCAAGTGAAGGCCATAAACCCTCCTACATTTAGGCTCAGCTCTCTGCACAATGTAGAAACCACTTTATGTACATGTTCTAAACATATAGTGTGTAGTGATTTTATCTCTCAAAGCTAAAAATATGCAGTCACTTTCACTGTAAACAAAACACTTTTATTATTTTTAAAAATATTTTTTTTTATTTTGTGTTTTTAAAATGATGCTGTGTGAGGCCAATAGTAATGGTCCATTTTAATCAACTTTCTCTTCAATTTTACATCATAAATAATTATAATTATACTGTTGATATTTTTGCATGACCCTTATTATAATTATATAAATATTATGTATAGATTTTTATAGATTTATAAAAGTTTCTTGTAAAGGATCTTTTTTGCTGATACAAGGTTTTGTTCTTTAGTGGCCATATACTAGGTGGGATGTGTAGTGTTACTGAGAAACTGTGTTTGCCAGAGAATTGCTTAAGAAAATGAAATGCAAAGATGTTTACCCTGTGCTCAGCTGCTGTATACTCTATTCATCAACTGCATTTGTATCTGTACAGAAATAGATGTTGTACTGTTTAGTAGTGTAAATCTAGGTGAATTTAATCCCCATTTCTTACATTTCATAAATATGAAATATTGTTAGATATACATAAGAAGCCTGCCTGTCTGCACAAAATTCCCATATTGGTGCATTCTTAGAAATGCCACTTAAATTATATTGTGTTATACATTGTCCTTAATTTTATTGACACTATATTCGTGACCCATCCCTGTATATTTCCTAGGTGTACATAATGATATCTGTCGTCTGTTTGTGTGTCCTTAGGTGGGCCCAATGGCATGGCTGGGGCCACAAACTGATGAGGTAATTAAAGGTTTGTGTCAGAGAGGAAAGAAGAACCTGCTGCTGGTCCCAATCGCCTTCACCAGCGACCACATCGAGACCCTGCATGAACTGGACATAGAGTACTCGAAGATCCTTGGAGAAGAGGTGCTGACTATTATTCCATATTCAAGTCTGTTAGGCCTTTTTCGGTCTTCATCCCTTTAGTGCCACATTCTTTCACAGTGTGCAGAAGCAATATCGCCCCCTACCCTTTCAATAGTATGTTACGCAATGCATGTTCAGAATGTATGGCTCTTACCGCGATCAGCCACAACATAAACACCACCTGCCTTATATTTTATATGTACCCCTCATGCTGCTGAAACCACTCTGACTGTGGTGCACTATGGGTTCTGACTCTGTATTCACTTTTTAAACCACAGTAGCACGTCTGTCTGATTAGACCAGACACGCTAGCCTTCACTCCCCGTATGAATCAATAAGCCTTGGGTGCTTATGACCCTGTCACCGATTTACCAGTTGTCCCACCTTGGATCACTTTTGGTAGGTATTAACTACTGCATACCTGGAACACTTTACAAGAGATGCCCCAACTAGGTTGTGTAGTCATCACAATAAGGTCCCGGTCAAAGTGAGTCCTTACGCTTACCCATTTTTCCTGCTTTCACCACATCAACATTATTAACTGACTGTGCACTTGATGCCTTATATATATCACCCCTCTTACAGGTGCCAATGTAATAAAATAACTAGACAGTAAATGTGGCTGAGCAGTGTATTAGCATTAGAGGACCCTAATTGGATTAAGCAGTAGAAGCATGTGACTCGTTCTGAGCTTTGTGTGAGGAGTTTTGAGCGTGGCACTGCCCTGTTGGCTTACATGAGTTGAGCCCTGACTTTTTGCAGGACAAGAACTGTGCAGCCCCACATGGCTCCTCTACTTGAAACGATCTATCAGCTTCAGCAGCCTCCTGGCACACTGGGCTTACCGATTTGTCAGATCGTGCGAGAATGAGCAGGAGTGTCTTTTCCCAGAGTCATGCGGTGCTGCACTGTGTGCGAGTTCACTGTGGAGCAGAAAGACATGCTCCTGTGTCCTGCAGAGGGCCACATTGATGCCTGAACCCTCAGCATGGCGCTCTGTGTTTGTGTGTCCGTTAGGGGGGTGGGGGGTGGGTGTAATCTTGGATAGGCCACTACAGTGTCACTGGTGAATTTGGCCTGATCTAGATTGATCAGTTTGGGTCAGGCTGGAGCTGCAGGAGCAAAGAGGCAGACAGACAGAGCGAAAGAGCAGTGCAGAAGAAAGAAGGGAAGGAAAGTGATACTTTTTTGTCGTTGTTTCTCTTAGTGTGTGTGTATGTGTGTGTGGGCTCCTTGCTGGCTGGCGTTAGTTAGGCTGGCCCATCTGGAGCCATAGGAAGACGCTCACACGTACACCCACTCCCACAAACCACAGATCTATGGGGTGGTTCCCTCACACTAAATCTGCCCATTGATCTGTCTATCTCTGCCCACCACAGCCTCTTCTACTCTGCTCTTCCACACAGACCAAAAAACAGCAAATTTCTTTCTTTCTTTGTATGTACAGCACTTTGGGCAGTAAACGCTGTGTAAAAATGTGCTTTATAAATACATTTTCTATTAGTCCTTTCTTCCTTCGTGTATGTTCTTTACTTTTTTACACTCTCATATGCACTTTCACTTTCTTTTGCTCTTTCTTTCATTTACTCTTCTGCTCTCCTTTATCGCCATCCTTTACACACTAACCCAAATTGTGCTTCTCTTCCTCATGCATATATAAAGGATGGTGTGAAATAGTGGGTGAGGATGTTTCTTGTGTAGCTGTTTACATACTCTGCTTTGTTTTCAGTTTTCAGTGTGTCAGGAGAGTTTTGTGAAAGAACAGTTTGATGGAGACACAAGCCTCTAATCAAAGTTGAACAGATGTTTCACCTTTTAGCTCTGGGCATCAGATGTACATGTGTGATAAGATCCAATACAGACAATATTAACATATTAAATATTAACATTGTTTTGAGCTTGCTGAGTTTCTGTAACTGTGTGGTGGGTTTGGGTGATGAGCTGCAGTCCTAGTAAATCACGTTAAATTCAGGTCTGTGAGCGCATATTGGAGTGTCATTTAAGGCACATTTTGTGCTGCACTGAATTTTTGAATAATTCAGTGTTTGTAAAGTCCTTCAGAGTCGGTTTGGGTTTGGTGTAAAATGGTTCAGACTGGGATTTTTTTTACAGTGTTTGTGAATGGAACCAGATGTCTCCAACAAAAATATAGCCTATTTATTGACACTGTCCACCTCCATTAAGCTCCATATTCTTCTGAGTGTTTCTGTGGAATGTTGATTGTGGTAAAATAGTGAATCTGAACTAAATAGGTTTTGGGGGAGTATTTAACGTAGAGGTAGAATTTAATGTTGAGGTTTCTCTGGAATGGGTCATTTCACTTTGAGCCCCTCTGACTATTTAAATTTAATAATTTAATTATGCAAGAAAAACAAGTAACATTTGTTTTTAAGGTCAATGTAAGAAAACCTGTTTTAAGTCTTTCACTTTCTGTCTGTGTGTCTGCAGTGTGGGGTTGAAAACATCAGAAGATCGGAGTCTCTCAATGGGAATCCACTGTTTTTCAAGGTGAGAAATTGCAAAATTTACAGCATCTACAAATTTAGGCTGTGATGTATTTGTCATTGTGAACACACTCAAGCACCACAATGAAATGTGACCTCTGCATTTTACCCATCACACATGCACATGTGTAGCATTGGGCAGCTATTAACAGTGCCCGGGAAGCAGTGTAGTAGGAGGGTATCTTGCTGAAGGGTACTTCAGTAGTGCCCGAGCCAGGACTTGAACCTGCAACCTTTAGGTCCCAAGGGCAATGTCCTAACCACTAGGCCACCACTGCCTGGCAAGATTTCAGCCACATGGAAAATTACACTTTTATTACATCATTGTCTTGAAAGAAGCATCTTTATCTACCATAAGAATAAGACAATTTAAAACAAGTGAAAACATCTAGAAATCAGATGAATAATCAGATTATAGTAATATTCTTAGAACAATCTCAAAGGAAAAATATTAGATATATGAAGTATACATTTGGCTCTGTGCTTCCACTGTTAAAATGCATAAAAAGCAATTTTACTGCCTATTGATCTATATTGATTGTCTTAATGATTTTAATAGTGACTTAAATTTCTTGACATTAAAGTTCAGGGGCTGGAAAAAGGTGAGGACAGATGAAGGAAGTTTCTGCAGTGAAACCTCAGCTCATGGTCTGGGTACCTTTTTATTCTTCTGAGGTCCAGCTTCTGAGCAGAGCTCGCTGTGCTCTCATTTAGAGGTGAAACTCGTTGTCCGGCCAGTAGGCTCTCTGCTGGACTCATTAGGGAGCGGGTGACTTTTCAGAAGAACTCTGGGATGGTAGTCTTTCAAACCGAGGTCTCCTCTGTTAACATCTCCCCTGCTTGTTCTTCTCTCTTTCTCGGACTTTAATTCTCTCCTGCGCTCATGTTCAGTGTGTGTGTGCTGTAATGGTCAGTGCTGGGCAGTAGCAGTAGAGTAGAAAGGCCAGAAGCACTAGCAGGGGTCGATAGTGTGATCCTCCTTTAGGCTGGTGCTGTGCTGGAACTCATCGCTGGGTTATAAAAAGCAACTGGCAGCCTGCTGGGTTTATTAAAGACCCATGAAATCAATCACACTGGCTTTCAACTCACTGCAGAGAGAGGTCCATGCATGTGCGCATGCACACACACACAAACGCACTTCCACCACGGGACCAATTACAACAGCTGTCCCAGACCTGGTTGTGTCCATGATGGTGGTTTTGTCGGCAATGATCATGTTTGTAAAAATAGTAACAGTAGAAACAACCAGTTTATGACTTACAGGTGATACAGGTGATCAGTTAAGGGAACAACAAACATGGTGTTTTAGGTAAGTGCTGGTCCACCATGAGCCATTAACACAACTTCAGTGCACCTCAGTTTTTTTTTCTTTCATATTTTATTTTATTTCTATAGCACTTTTTACAACTGCCACTGTCACAAAGCTGCTTTACAGAAGTCCAAGTGCCTAATGAACCAGCCAAAGCTGACAGAGGTCAGAAAAACGCACAGCTGGAGGAAGAAACCTTAGGAGGAACCAACACTCAAAAGGGGAACCCATTCTCCTCTGGTTGACAACAGATTGCAATAATAAGCCATAAAGTCTCAGTTTATAATGGTGGCATCAGTTAAAGCCTGTCACTTGGAGCTATGCCTCCTGTTTTGGTGGTGGAGCTGGCTAGCATATGAAGCACATGGAAAAGGTACATGGTGGACAAACTGGTCTGGGGTTAAATGAGCAGAAGGTCCCAATGATTGATGGATTCTGCCTGTGAAACTGCCCTTGAATGGTGTAACACCATTTTTCCACAGTGACCCACACTACAGGATTTTGAGACCTCACAACAATTTTCCCAGATTATCCAGTGGTGTGGTTTTGTAAATATTAAACATATTTGATGTTCACAGTTCTCATATGAAATGCTGGTGTTTTTCGTTAATAAACTCCTCATCCAGATTGAGTTTGATGTGAAGTGGTTCGGAGTAGCATTTCTTTACAGTTGTGGTAAATGGAGCCAGATGTCACGCCTCTAACACAGCCATTTTTTTTTACTCTTCACCTCAAGTGAAGCTTCATTTGTCTTCTGAGTGTTTCTATGGAATGCTGATGATGCTTATACAGTAAAACTGCACTAAATCCACTATCTTGCCTCACAACAAATACACTGCAGGTATCCCTCCACCATGAATGAGATTCATTTTAGACCCAAGAGAACTTCTCCAAATAACGTCTCCGGCATCATGTAGATGTTTCTCTAGAATGGAGCATTTCACACCAAACCCACTCAATGACTATTTATATTTTAACCATTTATTTATGCAAATTCTCTCTCTTTCTCTCTCACTCAGGCATTAGCTGACCTAGTTCGGGCCCACCTGAGGTCCAATGAGCCATGCTCCCGACAGCTCACCCTGAGATGTCCTCTGTGTGTGAACCCCACCTGCGGGCAAGCCAAGGCCTTCTTCGCCAGCCAAAAACTTTGACCTTTCACTTTCTCACGTCTGACCCCTCGCAGCTATGTTGAAAACCTGATACAACTTGCCTAATTTATGGAAAAATCGCAGAACCTGGAGCTCAGAAAATACCATTGCTCTTGTTAACAGGTCCTGCTCATGGGGCTGATGGACCTGGGGTCTCCCCATTGGCTGCTTATGTGCTGTCATATTATTTAAACCAGACATTCACAGTCAGCTTTCGAGAAGGAGATAACGAGGAGCAGGTCTGATTGAGTGGACGTGCATATGGCCTTTCAGGACCTGCAGTTGAGAACAGCAGGACTTGCGTTTTCTGCTAACATTCCAGTGCCTGTGACTGCCAAGGTCTGCTATACTAAAGCCACACTGATGTCTATCTTTCCCTCTCTATCTTCCCCCTCTTTTCCTCTCCCCGTTCTTCCCCCCCTTGTCGTATTCACACTTCTCTTGCCTACCACTTTAGGCTTTATGAGAAATGATTGAAGCCGGACTCTCTAACCCAAATGCTTCCACTAAGAGAGAAGTGCCCTGACAGAACAAATTCACAATTGAAGCTGTCCAGAAGGCCTTTGAAAGTGACCAATGAAATAAATATGCACTGTAAGGGTGCCAGAAAGGCATCTGATGCAGTAGAAGGACGTTTTGGTTGCCTAAAGAACCTTTTTAAGAGAGAACCATTTTTGTAAATCAGATGATGTAGGAAAGTCAGAGGGTAAAGAATATATTTAAAGTTTACATCACCTCCACATCATGTAAAGTACCTTCAAAGTAAGGTAAATTGCCTTTTATTATGTGAAAGTTCTTCATACCTTCTCTCACACACAATGGTTTTTTAGTGAACTAAAATGGTTCTACTGTGGAATTCTATGGCAGCTTTTAAGCAGTGTTCCTATATATTACAATGCCCTGGGCCCCTTTCCACCATGGTAGCTAAACTGACCTTCTGAGGCTGGATAAGCTTTTAAGCCTGGGGCACACCAAGCTGATGCTGAAACCTCTTGTCTGCCGTGGAAGACGATACTTCATTACACACCCCATAGAATGCAGCTGATGGCCAATATAAACACTGATCTCTGGGCTCCGTGGGTTAGAAAGGTTAAAAAAAAGAGAACACTTGTTCATTAAATGGTGAAATCGAATGAGTGGTCGGCATAAGTTCATACACCAATCAGCCATAACATTAACACCACTGATTGACAGGTAGTAACATGGCACAATAATGGCACCTGTCAGAGGGTGGGATATATTAGGCTGAACCACTTTGACATGGGCCTTATTGTGATGGTTAGACGACAGAGTCAGACCATCTCCAAAACAACAGGTCTTGTGGAGTGTTACAGGTATGCAACAGTTTGTACCTACGAAAGGTGATCCAAGAAAGGAAACTGGCAAATTGGTGACAGGGTCATGGGCACCCAACGCTCTCTTATGCATGTGAGGAGTAAAGGCTAGTCTATTAGGTCCAATCCCACAGAATAGCTATGGAGGTTTAAATAATCAATGCTAACTCTGATAGAAAGGTGTAAGAACACAGTGTACCATCATCAGAGCTATTTGAGCAGCATGAGGGGTACCTACTCAATTAGGCAGGCAATATTAGGCAGGTGGTCATAATGTTATGGCTGTTATGGATAGGAGTCTGCAGCCGACTCAGACTTCCTTTCCGGTTTCCACAAGAGAAGTACTTGTGCCATTATGTGGACTTCAGAATGTCTATTTAATTAAATAGTTTTTAAAAATAATACAGTAAAATAAATATTGATACATAGCGTCACTGTCATCACAATATCGAGCCAAAATATGTCGCAATGTATCAGCAATGTTCCAAGAACCACCAGTCTTATACAAACCACACCATTGTTTGTCGGCCAAACAGTGGGGTTGGTGTGTCCTGGGCCGTAGTTAAAATGATCAGCCAATGAATAACAATCCCTTTTCATTTTAAATGAAAACATAAATATAGATACTTTTATGACCACTTAAACTCCTTTTCCCAGAGTGCAGCTGTGTTCTTGACTGGAGGCTGTGGGCCAAGAGCTCAGGCATCGACTTCACTCATTTCTCAACTTTGCAGACTGTTCTTTTGTTTCCTTGAGCCCCCACCCTGAACCTTTCTTATGTAATTAAGGCTTCCCCAAATTTGTGCACCTTGGCCTAAAGTGAACATAGTTTTTTTATGACAAGGTCAATGACTTCGATGACTTTTTGAGGAAAAAAATGCCTCTGCTACTCCTGCTTGCACAATAGCGTTTTCTTTTTTTTAATATATATATAGAGGTTAAGTGAGTAAACACAGCAGCATCACCTAGGGGGGTTACGCACAGCCAACATATAACGTCATGTGCCTTTTCTCTGGCTCCTGGAGGTCTTCATGGATAAACTTAGATTATAAAGTGCTTTAAGTTGTATTAACAACAAACGCAATACCAGGTTTTTCATTTATTTTTACTCAGAATCGGATTAATTGAATGTGTTGTTTGTTCTTTTGGTACCACTTTACAATAAGAGAACTCTATGAAGGGTTTAAAATAGTTTAAAATTTAAAATGGCTTAAAATCAGGTCAAAAGTTTTAGAATGCTATTTCTTGGGTTTTTACTGTCAATTTAGGCATTTCGATTACAGGGAATAACATTCAGTGGTAAACTGCCCTAAGCAAAAAAAAACCTTGCTAACTTACAGATTTCCTGATGCATAGGAAATAAATAAAGCCTTAAATGTTACTGCTTAGAATTCCTAGAGCTACCCCAACTTCTGTCCAGTTCATCCCAAACCATCTGGATGGAGTTGAGGTCTGGAGACAGAGCTGTTCTTAAACTGAGTCTACTGCAAAGTTCTTTTCTTCTAATGTTTGGGCTCATTATCTTACCATCTGTTTTCGCTTCTTGCCCTTTCCTCCCTATTCTGATAGTGATATACAGTACTACTTCCTGCAATACAGTATTGTGCTAATATTGTAACGGAGGTTGTAGGAATTAAGACCACTGCTGCAGGAGAGCTGTAAGTTACCCAGTTTCTTAATGCTTAGGGAAAAGGTGTCTATGAAATGTATGTAATATCTCAGTTTTTGGTGATCTAAACTTATTTATGATTTATTTATTTATTGTAACCACTTATTAATAATCTTATTACCATTTAAGATTATTCAGTGTAATTAAATTGCTTAAATTACCAGTAAAAACTAGAAAAATTGAGGGTTCTAAAACCTCTGAAAGAAGTGGGCTTTTCTATGTGAAGATGAGTATGTACAGATGAAACTGACGAGTGTAATACTGATTGAGAGCTCAGTAACCAGTTAGATCTGACCTTTAACAGTATAGATGAATGTGAGCTCACTGTTCATCACTGCACATCACTGTTGCTTCATTTACTGATGCTACAACTGTTTTATTAATGATAGTGACTTAAAGTGCTTATTAGCTATTTTAATATACCTACACTAAATGTAAACAATTTTTAAACTTTTTAAGGGTGGTCTTATTATAAAGTGGGACTGTTCTTTCTTGTTTTAAGTGTCATTATAAATTTGCCATGAGTTCTGGCTGAGGCCTCCATCAAAAAAAAAAAAAAAAGGTATGTAAGGTATTTATTTATTTAAACTTTGCAAGTCCAACCAGTAAGAGTTGATGAAAGTGTAAAGCATTGCAAATTATAATTTCTTTGTGAGTCAATATCAGTCTTCCGCCATTGGCCAATAAAGGAGAAGGAAAGAATTTCATCCAGTGTAGCAGATCCCGCGTTTTTGTCATTCCATTTCTCTCTCTCTCTCCCTCTCCCTCCCTATGGCATGTCCGAGCTACTGTTGATTAAGCCGAGAGAAATTGGTTGTCCTGGACCCAATAACCCCTCAGAGAAGTGTGTGTGTCTGTGTGCATGTGTGTGTGTGTGTGCGAGAGGGATGCTCCAGGGGCCAACGGGAGCCTCCTGGTAATTGAAAAGCGAGGACGCTGGCTCTACTGAGCAGTGTGACCTCTAATTGAGAGGGGAGCGATTGATTTCTCCAATGTGAGAGAAACGGAGGGAGGGGGTGGGTTTGGTGGGCGGGAGGGAAGAATAGGGGGATGGTGCAGTTTCGCGGAAGGGAGGGAGGAGGGGAGAAAAATGAAAGAATTAACGTTAATTCTCAAGAGGTGGAAAGACAGACTATGGGGAGGACCAGAATAGACAGTAGTGGAGAAAGGGAGATGGTTGCAGGATGGGATGTGTGGAGTGAGTGAGTGAGAAAGACAACAATAGGACATTTAGACTTCCTGCAGTGAAGATGCAGTGTTCAAAAGCCAAATGTGCTCTTAATTTTCTTGTTTTTCTCTGCACTTTAAAAGATCTGTGTTTTCGTATCATAACTTCTATTCAGGTTCCTAGAAAATCTTCTAAGGGGGTTCTTCAGATGTTGTCAAAGGCAGAGCCCTGTAGAAAAATGGTTTGGCGAAAAGTGTCCCAAACGTATATTGAGAGGTCTGGATGTCTAGACGTATGTTTGTTGTCCATGTTTTGATTCTATAGTTCTTTAGTCTTTAGTTATCAGCCCATTCAATCTGTCCAGCTCTGCATTAAGGTTGTATGTGTGTTTTAGGAAACAGTATGACATTGCAAGCAGCTGTTTTGAGAAGACAATGCAGTCGTTTAAAGGACTGACCTCAGATCAGAATCCTCCTTGTTTATGGAGTTCATGGTCACAGAACCTGGTTCTACATCAGTGCTTCTGCTCCTGAGGTGGTTTGTAAAAACAGACCGTTGTGGCCATAGCATTCGGCTCCATGCTGAGGTTCAGTTTATGTATGTGGTTCACAGTAAGTCATATTTTGTCCTAAACTGCACACACAAGTCTGCTCCACCTTATTGAAGAGCTGGGTGCAGTTTGAGCAGCTCGAGAGCAGTTTTGGGCATGTTTGGGCAGATATTTCTTACTCACTGAACTCTGGTTCTTGCTATAAGCAGTCTTGCTGAAATATGCACATGTAGCCTATATTGTAAGGTTCTCAAACTGGTCCTCCAAGCCCCTTCAGACTGTCCAAATTTTTGCTCTAACCCACAACACACCATGATAGAGAATCAATTTGGATCGTCTGAGAGGGCTCTAAGGACAGGTTTGCAAACCACTGTTGTAAGATTTCTGTATTAATTACTAGAGGTTGAAAACAAACCATGTATTTTTGTTTTCATTTATTTTTCAATATTTTGATGCTTTGCTCCCAGCATGTTGTAATTTCTTGTCAGTGATATGAAAATTTAGCTCTGGACCTCGTTTTTCTAAAGCACTGCACAGATCACATTCGATCGTTAATTTCAGTGCCCGATGAACCAATGAGCATGCTTGTTGCACAATCTAGCCTGCTGATTGGCTGTCTAAAGTTACTTTTCTGGTGCAAGGTACCAGCTTGTCTCAGCTAGGGTTTTTTTTCACTTTTTGGTACCTGGTACCACGTCTGTTTTCGTATACAGTTAGTACCCCCTTGATGTCAATGGGGATGCTACAAGAAACTGTTGTCATCATTAACATGACATACACAGCAACGATGGAGAACATCGAAGGGATATTAGTGTGTAGGGCTTCCACTTCACGTTTTGGTACCTATTAAGTTTGTTTGGAACCGACTATACAAAAATTAGTATTGTATGCCTGGTACTAGGTGGTTTTTGCCTATTGGGGAAAAAAATTAGCCAAGCTAGGGACATGCAGTAGAAAAGTAACTTAAATGACCTTCCATATGTGGTTCAGTTTTAAGTCACGTCCACTTTCACATTGTCCTTTAAAAGTAAACATTCTAAAAATCATGTTTATGGATCTGTAAAAGTCACTTTCCCACTGCAAGGTAGTGACCCTTCTCAGCTCACTTTTTGGTACGTGGTACCTTGTTCATTTCCCACTGTAGTTAGTACCTCTTTGATGTTGCTGGTGACATGCCGTCATGACCTACTCAGCTCACTTGAAAACACAAAGGAGAAAGTACCAAAACATGATGCTTAAACACTGCAGACTGCTGATTGGTTGGTTCCTTCATTGTTCTACACTGCTGCAGTACTCAGCTTGCTTGAAAACATGAACTTAACTAAACTTCTGCATACACCTCTGTCAGTTGTGGTTTATACCACACCCACTTTTATTTGGTCCTTTAAAAGAATCAGTTTGATATCCAGCTTTAGTCTGGACGTCCATCATTTTTCTGATTTTCTGAGAGAATTTTCTCCCACCTTATACTGTTTGTTGTTCCCTATTTTTGTAGTTAAGGAATATGAGGGCTTAAATGCTCATGTTCTGCCATTCTTGCAAATAATTGTCACTTTGTATTTAAATTTTTTAAGTCTGAGGTTTGTCTTGTTTTGCGTCTTTGAAAGAAACTAGGCAATGCATCTCAGTGGTGACTCTGCACAGGCATATCATTTTCTTCTGGACCGTTTTATAAAGAGTTTGGAAAGGCAAAGCTCTTTTTTACTTTTTTTGATATTTATTTTTTATTTATTTTTTATTTTCCAGCTCTTTAGTTTCTAGAATGTGATGCTTCTAAACAAAATGAAAGAAAAAAACGAAAAAAACTTTGGGTTAACTTCAGGAGGCTAGCATGTTGAACATGGCTTTGGTTGAGGTGCGTTATATTTGCATATTACAAAAGAAAATGGGAGAAACTGAGAGGTTTGGCAACTTGTCATTTGAAATAAACATATTTGTTGGAAAGTAATGAAAAAAACTGGATTCTTGCTTCATGGGTGAAAAGGAAAGACTTTTAACAGAGGCTTGCTTCTTGCTCACGTGTACGTCACTGTAGTTGAGAAACTGTTCTTTTTTGCTGTATTTCCACTGTACAGAAGGTATGTGATTCTACAGGCTGTTCAGATTTCCTGGTTCTCATCCAGCTAACATCAGAACTGAACATGGGAGTGGCCATTATGCTTCTAAACATGGCTGGGCTGTCACGCCTGCTTATTAATAATTTTTTAATTAATAATTATTAGTTTAGATGTTTGTCAGTGTTGTGTCAGGAAGGGTCGGTCAAGGTTGTCTATAATCGTAAGTAGTCATGGCAGAGAACAGAACGTAGGAAAAATCAGCATGAGAAAGCCGTGCTAAAAAAGACGAGATTAAACCGGTGACCATGAGAATTTTTAAGCAGTGAGTGATGATGCAGTACCAGGACCACCATGTTTCTCATAGGCATTAACTAATGTTCTGAATCTGAGACAAATTCAACGGAAGCTTTATTCGTATTTCTAACGCAAACACAATGATGCCACAATGTCAAACTTAGATTTGCTCAACAGCGAAACCAGAGTGCACAAGTTTAACATTACTGGCTACAGAGACCCTGGAGCAACTGAGTTGGGCAGCCAGTAATGTTTAGGATCCCTGCAGTATTGACCCTGTTCACTTGGGAAAGATCAATAATTCGGACCGGGCAAAGCTTCTGAATGCACATATAAACATCAGAAGTTTTTTTTTTTTCTGAATTTCAATTCCAACACAAGCTTGTAAATGGTGTGTACATCTCAAGACAATGGCTTCTATATTCCCCATCCATCAGATCTGTGTTATGTTTTGCTTGCCACATTTTCAGTAAAGGTAATGGTCAGTCATGTTTTGAACCTTGTTTTAGTGACTGGAAACATGCCACAGACCGCAGGTCTGAATTCATTTGAGAGTGGTGTGGTTGAGAAACTGGATTTCTGTGATTTGATTAAGGAATTTGCTGCAAAAAATGGCAGAAAAGTAAAATTTTCAAAAGCATCGATCTTCGCTAATATACAGTATGGCTTAAGTGATTTGTTGCAACTGCTCTTGTAGAGTTCTACTGCTCATTGCTTTAAAAGCTTGGTTAACGATGGTCTGTTCATTTGGTCGTTTTCAGTGCCAGCCTTACAGCACTGAAATAGTGTGTAATGGATGCCTTTCATACTGCTTTAGAAAGATTTTTGCAGTGTTGTCTGTTTTCTGGCTTGCTACTGTCCTATCTTTTCAGTAGTGGCCTCGTGGTTAGGACGTTACCCTTGGGACCTGAAGCTTGCAGGTTCGAGTCCCGGTCCAGGCACTACTAAGGTACCCTTGAGCAAGGTACTGTCCTGCTACACTGCTCCCTGGGTGCTGTTGATAGTTGCCCACTGCTGCATGTGTAATGGGTTAAAGAGGTCACATTTTGTTGTCGTGCTTGATTGTGTTCACAATGACAAATAGTCACTTTCACTTTTAATCTGCATATAATTTAATTCTCAACATATATGTGTAATAAAAAACATAAATTCTGTGTATTAGGCATTTATCTCAGGTCCACTTGTAGTACAGCAATGGCCAGTAAAAGATTTAAGCTTTTGATGGAGCATACATTGTCTCTTATAAGCTAACAAATTGTGTAGTAGTCATTATCTTAACTCTGTGACACTGAGCCATGAAATTTGATTTGTAAAACACTTGCAACGTTTTGTGTATGCAAAATATTTTTGTGTAAGTAGGGCCCTGAAAACGTATTTGCCCATGGGCCCCTACGCTCTTTAATCCTGCCCTGGTTCAAATTCGTTTTAGGTAAACAAACACTACTTGTAAAGAACAAACAACCACATTAAGCAGTTGTGTTATGAAATGGATACCATACTATGATTAAATAAAGGACTGGTATTAACTGGTATAACTAATTTGTTTCCACCACAACTCTGGCCTATTTTACATTTAGGACTGTAGCCAAGTATCCTTGCCATAAAGCACTGCATACTCCTACATGCCTGGAACACTCCACAAGACTTGCTGTTTTGGAGATGGTCTAGCCATTGGTGAATTCGGACACTCAGCTTTAAAACTCTAAGACTAAAAGTGGCTCAGATCCTTACACTTGCCCATTTTTCCTGCTTCCAGCCCATGAACTTCAAGAATTGACTGTTCACTTGCTGCCTAAAATATCCCACTCCCCTGACAGGGGCCACTGCAGTAAAAATAACTCGATTTTTTTAATTCACTTCAACAGTCAGTGTTAATGCTATGGCTGATCCGTGCATATAGTAGTAGTATATATAATATAGCCACAGCCATCTTGTTTCCAGTAAGAGCTACCCATACTCCAAAGTAGTAAAGGTCTGAGTGAAGAGGGACAGAAAAAGGACTGAGGCCCAATCAGAGACGAAGTGGATCAATAAAGTAAATCAGTAATGTAATTACTTTTGAAAGGAGTAGCTAGCAACTAATTATTAATGTTCAGTCACATGCCCAACACTGACTGCATGTGCCATCTGCCCACCTACAATTAATATTGTAGTTTTTTTTTTAACCAGATGTCCCGTATGTGTTGGTTTTGGAACTGAACTTAATCAACTCAACTCGATTTGACTCAATGTGATTCCCTTTACTGGGAATCAGAATCGATTCCAGAATATTTGCAATGGAACAGTCCTGGGGAGGGAGAGAGTTATGCTCAATGATGGGGAGGATAAGGAAGACCTGCCCAAACAGAGCGAGCAAGAGAGCACTGTTACACTGAATGGGGGGGCTCTCTTTGTCTTTAGGAGGTTTTACCGATAAACAACCTATAGTTGTTCTTTAGACCTAAATCATTAGCTCTCCCTTTATTCAATTTTTTTTGTCAATAACTTTTATCATACTAAGCATCTATCAATCTTTCTATCTTTTTTCTTATTATTATTATTATTAATAAACATTAGTATTATTATTATTATCATCATTATCATATTATTATTTCAGTAATTATTATATTAGTATTATAATTATTATTTTATTATTTTTATTATTTGAACTGTAACACATTGGGGGGGGGGGGCAATAAAAAAGTGTGTTTCTTTTGGGCTGTTCAAGTTTCTTTCACTTTTTCAGACCACCCTACATCCTTTTGGTTGGATTTTAGGTTTATATTTTGGCCTTTTCTCCGCACAATCCAAAGTGTTTGGCTCTCTTCAATGGAAGCTGTCAACATTTGCTTTGATGGGTGTGTAGCACTTGACAGAGGTAAGTCTGTGACTTGGAACAAAGCCATATTTCTTAATGCCACACCTTATCTTCGCACTCCCATCTTCCTCACAGGTAATGGGAAGCCAAATGTCAGAGGATAAGAGTGGGACATGAATGCTGGTTGCCCCAGCAACTGTGGGGTAAAGGGGTGAGAGGGGGAGAGAAAGTGAGGAGTTTGACAGAAATCAAAGGGAAGCCACTCGAAGACGGCTGAAAAGGTTGCAGAGTTTTGTATTGACGCCGTGCTGTTTAAGGATAAAGATGACGGAGGAGGTATGTGTGTGTGCGCTTCCAGGGTTGGCACCACACTTCCCTGCAGGTCCTTGGAGTATAACTGGAAGATCTGCATTTCAGCCCTATTCTCAAAATTTGAAGTTTCTGAAATTCTGAAATTAAGATTTCTTACGAATCTTCCTACATGTAGCTGAGACAGGTGTTCCGATGCAGTGTCATTTTCCATCATTGAAAAATGATAACATTCATCTTTGGGTCCTCCTACTCACATATTTAACTAACATGTACATGTAACTTTCATCTCCATGTATATTATGTTTCATATGCATATGCTAGAAATGTTGCTTAAGATTTAGGCTTTTACCTGATGTCATGTTTATAAACTGATATTCTTTTTTTTCACTTTTTTTTGTGTGTATTATTACCATCAGGTGTTGACCAAACGAAAATTGGTTCCTCCTGAAGTTGCTTCCTCCAGCTTGGAGAGTTTTTTTCTTTGCCTCTATCACCATTGGCTTGCTCATTAGGGGCTTGGTAGAAGTCTGTAAAGCTGCTTTGTGAAACTGTCACTTGTAAAAAGTACTATATCGATAAAATTGACTTGACTTAAAATTGACTTGGACCAATAAAATGGGCTCTGGAGTGGCTGCACACAAGCCTAAGGTCAGCATGCCCAATACTAGGCATCAGCTAGAGATTAAAAAACATTAAGTAACTTGGGCAGATCAAGCATTTATTTACTGTGCCCCAGAATAAAATCAATTACCATTCACTGGAGAAGAAGAAAACCCAACACAGCATGGCATAGCAGCTATATTACGATACTTTAACTTTTACACTCTAAACTAGTAAGGGAAAGTCATTATAATTGGGACAATCAGAAATAAGTAAAAGTTTATAAAGCTAAGTTTAGGGTTAGTCACATTGACATTTTAGGTTTGTAATGCTGAAATTATTTCAATTATTAGTTTATGGGACTCAGTATTTATTCCCATGACTCAAAGTAATTATTAGAGGTGGGAGACAAATTTGACATAGTGTAGTGTAACAATATTTTTCACATGATATGATAAAGTGGCCCCAATTATCAATAGTTATTTAACATAATTGGATATTTAAAATGTACTTGGTATATATTTTTTTTGGATAAAAACATTACTCTGATAACATTGCTTCTGAAGTCCACAAGATGGAATAGAGTTTCATCTCATGAGCTGAACAGTGAGCCTCTCCCACATCCTCACATGCTCCCAAAATTTCCTGTTTTTTTCTTTTACTGTGTAGAATGACGCAGGAGCTGATCATCCCTCCCTGACTCCTGATAGGTTTGTGAAATGTGTGCATAATGTACATACTGATGTGCTAAGGTGCATCCAACACTTCTTATTGTGTCTAAACCCTAGACCCTCTGACTTTTTGGTTGGGGAACTTCAGTGTGAAGATCTATTTTATTTCAGCCCAGTTAAGTCATCTCCTGTTTACAGACTACGTAGGACTCCCCCAATCACACCATACCATCTGGGAGGGTGAAGGCAAGCATGTGCTTCCTCCCAGTAATGTTAAGCTCCAGTGCAACTTCTCAAACTGCTGCTAATGCAACAGCTTAACACTCTTGGGGAGAATGCTTCTGTTACATCGGCTAACAGATGCCTACCATGACAGGAGGGAGAAGGGGAGGAGAAGGGTAATGGGAACGGAAGGGGGAGGAAAGCAGGAGAGCCACCCTGCCTACCTAACCGCCCTTGAGACAGTGAGGCAAGTCATGTTCTCTTGGACTCCTGGATGGCTGCAGTACCACCAGTGAGTGAACATGCAACCTCTTGATGATATGGCCAAGGTCTAGATAGCCACTCAGAAGCCCTGGGTTTCATTTCTGCCTTCAGCCTAAGTCTAGCCAATAGTGTGCCTGAATTCTGTCAATTGAAATAAAAATCCCTCAATAATAAGACACACAACCACAGTGAAAGCTTGATGTGAATGAATCAAAGCAGTTTATTTGATATTAATAGCAGAATATACAGCACTACCATCTGATGATAGTGGGAATAAAAAACAAGAGGTACCAAAGGTGAAAATTAACCAAAAAAGAAAAAAAAGAAAAGAAAAAAAAGGGGAAAAAGAAAGTCAGAAGCTTGATGCAGACAAATCACTAATGCGCTTAGCCATGGTAGAGCGAAATGTAGTAAACAGCAAAGAGAAACAGTGCACAAACACACAAACAGAACCATCTGGAAGAGGACTGGGATTTTTTTTTTTTTGTTTCGTTTTAAAGTGCCCAATACATCGACGACTCTGAACAATATTTAAAAGCTCCAATGTATGTATGCAGTCATTGAAACATGTAACACTGATACATATGGGTTTTATTCTTCATTACCTTAGTGTTTTTTTATCGTTCTTTTTTTTCTTTCTTACTCAAACACAGATATTAATATTGCGAAGATGAGAGGCACGGATACTAATCAGACATCCTACCTTGATCATAGGAGTTTCATACACTAAGCTTTGTTTAAAGAAATCAGACCCAGAATGCACCATTCGCTCAAAATAAAGCAAAACTACTTAAACACATGCAAACAGACCGGGTGCAGATGCCTCAGCTGCATAAAGAGTTTGTGATGAAAGTGGAACCTTCAGTTGGGACACTTTGGGGTAATTTGTCACTTGGGCTCAATTGCATGTTGTCGCACTACGACTGTTGGAACCTTGTACTTGTGTTCTGACAGCACCAAATTGATCATTCCGGTTTAGTGATTGATGCTTACTGCCATGCTGTGGCTGCACATATGCAGAAAAACAGACATAGGCAGTTAAATGGAACGGTGAATGTTCAGAAAAGCTGGTGCTTTAATACCGAAAACTCATTCAAGAACATAAACAATTTGCAAAATAAGGAAGAAAATACGATGGGTGCCACTCTGCCATTACACAATCAAGGTGGCACATTTTGAATTTAAATAGGTTTACTAGGACCTTCTTTAATCATCTTTATACACTTTATGTCCAAAAGTATCCAGACACTAATAATGAGTAAGTCCAATTGTTAAAGTGATAGAGCTCCATCCAGCACCATGACCAACATTAGCAAACGACCTCACTAATGGTCTCAGGGTTGCAATTAAACCCTCACAGCAATGTTCGAGACACACTCTCCCATTAACTACTTTAAGAGGAAAGCAGGGTTCTACACACTTTAGGACACACAGTGTATCTCACAGCTCTGTTTGTGGAAGTATTTAGAAAAAGAAACATTGGTTTGATTCATAAAAGCAAACAAAGCCATCGTGATTTCTTTATTTTGTGTTCACATGTTGTGGAAGAACATGATCACTGAAAGACTTCAAGAACAAATGTCTTTGGATTGACTCCCACAAGTCAACAACAACAAAAATAATATTTTTTTCCCATTTAATAACTAAATAAAAAAGAAAAGGAAAAAGACTGAAGAGATTTTAGCCCGTACAACTAGTTGATTTTGTCGAACTTCTTATTCCTTTTATACGCAGTGTTTCACAATTTGGCTGCAGGACAGAGCCTTAGACTAAACTGATTTATTTTAACCTAGTTCTTTTCCTCTTTTGATTTGGTTCTAATTGGTGTCTCCTTATCCTGTCCTGTAACACAGTTGCTCCTTGGAAACAATGCTGGCACTTCTTGCCTCAGAGCAGAATTTCTCAGCAGAATGAAGTGTTATAAGAATAAAAGTAGATTGTCGGGTACAGTTCATTCTGTGATTTTGTATTTGAGGCTTTCAGATATAATACTGGCATGCCAATCATCAATAATTCCATACTCTTATAAAATAAAGGTGCCAAAAAGGGTCCTATGGCCTAGTTGCATCCCTAAAGAACCCTTCAGTGGCTGGTTCATTAAAGTCATTTTATGCAAATGAGATCTATGAGTGTGAAGTAATTTTTAAAAAAAGAGGTTCTATACCAGTTGAAGGTTTAACCAGATGTCTAATCCAAGAACCATTTAGGGACCTCAATGTTTAAGGTTCAATTAAATGCTTCTACTAGAACTGTCCAAGCAATTTAATAACCTTCGTTATTAAAGTCCTATAGCAATTAAAGGCTTTTTCCTGCACTCTAAAAGTCGTGTCATTTACAAAAACATTGGTTTTTAAGATCACGTTCCAATTAAAAACTATGTAACAACGCTTGTTTTTAAGGTTCTATACCAATTAAAGTTGGGAACCATGCTGCACAAGATGTATTTGAATTGTTTTTCTAATAAAAGGTTTTTCCTAGAACCACCCAGGTCAAGAACAATTTAAGGACCTTTATTTTGAAGAGTGTAGTATGGCAAAACTCTCTTTTAGTCAATTGTGATGACAAGTAAATTAAATTAATTTACTTAGCAAACATTGAGGGAGCTCTGTGTGTATTAATCTGGGGATAAACATGAAGCACGTGCTGATAAAATGAGTGTTTTATCTCCACATTGGAGAATAGCGATACATGTGTCCATTTGAAGTGGATCACTGTCTTTGGAAGACCCCATGGGTCAGTATATACAAAACTGAGTAGAGCTTCTCAGAAAAAAATATAACAGGCTGACATGCAGAAGTGAGAATCTGTAAAATGGGACGGATTTAGAACTTAAAAGGTTTTAACCACAATGCATCACACTGCTAGCTAACCGTAAATATACTCATGCATAAAATCAGGGCTACAGCGTTTGAATGACAGCTGCTATCTGTTATGCTACACCTTCACACAGAACAAGCAAGACGTAAAAGAAAAAAGAAAAAAAAAATACAAACAAAAAACAGGATGATGAGTAGTGGACATAAAGTATCAGCCTAAATACAACGAAAAACGTGGCGTTCTACATGGAAGTATGAAAAGTGTAAACCTTGGGCTCAATCAAGCAATCATCACCAATCCGAAAATATTATCCTTACAAAGAACATGAGCCCACCCTCAAAAATAAGGAAAAAGAAAAGCTAAGAGCAGATTTAAAAAAAGAAGAAGAACCTCAGTACCACAAAAGATGAAAATAAACAAACCAAAAGAAAATTAGAAAAAAAGATTGTTACATTAACAACAGATTATTAGACAAGCATTTGTTTCTGGTAAGCGCACCTCTTCGACTATTACAAAAATTACAACTTAAAATGTATAAAGCTTTTTTTCCGTTTGTCTCTTAAAGTCACAGTTACCAAAAAAGAAGAGCAAGTGAATAATTTATTACATACGCTACATTACCCTAAACACTATTATCTATGAGGTATATCTGAGAAAAATTTGGTAAGGAAAAGCACGGTCTGCGCTCTTGACATGCCATTACTCGTTTTTTTAAACCCCCCTCTCTTAGTATTTAAAGCTATACGACCATTGAGTGAAAGAGGGAGAGAGAAAGAAATAGCGAGATAGAGGAGGAAAAGAGAAAAAATAGATCCGAAGCCTTTGGTATCATACTTTTCTTTGTTTCTTTGCGTGATTGCATTGCAAAGCACCACAAAAACCTGGTCCTGCACCAGCCGGACGCGTGTGCAGGTACAACAGACACTGAGGTATACACGGGAATATAGAAGTACAGAGAGGTCGAAACTTCGCTTTGGTTCAAGCAAGGCACTCATCCCATGGTTATCTCATACTTTGCAACAAAAGCACTCTCTGCATCCTTGTTGGGAGGGGGCTCCCCTTTGGAAAAAATAACCAAAACTGAAGAGAGTCCGTTTCTGCAGATCATTTCCACATGAATAAAAAACATTGCCAAATGCAGTGTTTTATTCCTGGGGGAATGATGCTCGGCGTGTGAAGGAACCTCTGCCACTCTTCGGCTTCTCCTAATCCAATTCCTGGCAAAAACCAGTGGCTGTATTGATCAGTGTTCATTATCAACATGCCCCTCCCAGACAGATTCCTCCCACATATTGTTTCAATAGTAAGGAATGATTAAATACGAGTAGCTGTGCCAACATCACCAGCATGGCGGCAATGTCTCCCAGGTGTTTATCCCCAGAAGGGTCTCCTCACCAGTCTCTTTGGTTTGCTGTGAGAGCTCTTATGTTTTACACAGAAGTGTCTCCACACAAATGTATTTCGGAGAGACTTTCATATTGCATTGTGCTGAAATGGCTATTCATGCTGAATCTTAATGGACTGCAGTGTAATGGTAAGACCCTCCATATGGAATCTGATGGAACATTCCTCCAGAGGATTTTGCCATTTTTACATAACCCAGTACAAATACTACAGACTGTATTCCAATGAGATTCCACCTGTTTTTTATTCCCACACAATTAAATGGTTAAAAAGTCATTTAATGTGAAACGCTTCATTTTAGATACTGGGCAGTGGTGGCCTAGTGGTTAGGACATTGCACTGGGGACCTGAAGGTTGTAGGTTCAAGTCCCGGCTCAGGCACTACTAAAGTACCCTTGAGCAAGGTACCGTCCCACTACTCTGCTCCACGTCTTGGAAGTCGCTTTGGATAAAAGCGTCAGCCAAATTTAAAAAAAAAAAATATATATATAGCCTTGTTACATAGATAAACTGTCACAATAGTTTACAGTAGGTGTGAATGGAACTAGATGTCTGGTTCTTTTAAAGGCCCCCTTACAAAAAAGCTTAAGCCTAAAACTAAACTCATTCATGGTGGAGGGACACATGCAGGGCACAGTGAGGTAAAATAGTCCAATCAATCAATCTATCAATCAATCAATTGATTTACCACTATTTTTTATCATTACATATAAAGGGCTCTGTTTTTGACAATCTAATGTAAAGCACAAAGTCAATTTAGCTACTTAGATGGAGGAAAAATCAGACTAAAAACTTTGTATCCCGCCTTCCGCTGGTGCAAAATAGGGCCCATTATCTCAAAAGAATATTAGCTCACTGGTGGATTTGGAAGGTAAATTGTCTTTATGTTGTAGACAAAGCTACTTTGTTTTCTTACCACCCTTGTACAGAAAGTCAGTAAGTACTAAGAGCATTTCACATTAAACCACTCTGAAACATCAAACCACACTTTGTTAACATCCATTGAAATTTTGGTGAACTTTAATAATAAGAATGCTAAGACATTTTAAGTCCAGATGTGGAATACCTCGATTACCTTGAATTTTTTGTTAGTAGACAGTTAGTTTGCTTTGGTATCACTGACATTCTGACCAGTGAGAGACCCTCTGGAACACCCTACTGACCTAAGGGAAAAGTATGGTGGTGGTTGGGGTTTTAAAACAGAGAGGGTGTCCTTTTCAAAATGAAAGCATGGGGTCAAGCGCAGACCGTACTAGAGAAAAAAATCTTTGGTATCTTTGGTTTCATCAACACGATTAAAATTACAAATGGAAAATTCAGTGAGGTAGCCTCTTTGGTTCTCACTATAGAAATAGAAAGACTTTTTTACACACACACAAGTCAGTCTTGGAAGCAGCTAGTTTTTTTTTTCTTTTTTCTTTTAAGGGAATCCTCTGTTATCCTTCTACAAGTGAAGCAATGAACAAACGGCCTCTCAGCGTCCATGGGTTTTTATCTTTGGTGAGTTCTGCTTTGATCTCTGTTAACGTGTTGCCCCATCCAATCCGCGTCCAAAAAACAAAGAAACAAGGAAACAAAAATATCAGGCCCGAATGATTTGCTTGTCTGTCGTGGCGAGCAGGATGCAAAGAAAAGGTGTCCCGACAGAATGGTCAATCAATCACAGATGCCAAGATACAGTGCTCATTCAGAAAAAAAATCCAATCAGTAGATTTTTTACATTTGGCTAAAAAAATCAAGGAACATGGGCGCAAACAAGCTAAATTAATCAAAGAATACTTGGCAAAGGTCAATATCATCTAAGGATCTGGCAGCTACCACATTTAGAATGTTTTTCTCATTAAGCCTAAGAAAAATGATGCACCCTTTGTTGCTTAAAGTAAAGCTAACTAATAATAAATTAACGGGAATGGGGCATAAGCACTGCATCTTAGATGCACTAACATTCTCAAATAGCCATAAATATTAATTCAAACAATTATACCTAATTAAATAACATTAAATAATTATGATTAAAAAAACAAACAAAACTATGCACATGTACTAGCACACTTTCTCATAAATAAATAAGTTTGACAGTGTCAGACACTCAAATGAAATAAGACACGAAGAAAAAAATGTAAACTTTGGCAAGCTAATCAGGGAAAAGGGTTTCATGGGAGTTTTGGCAATTTTAAATTAAGGTCAATTATAACAAATATAAATTACATAAATAATCACATATTGCAAAAAAACCTAGGAAAGACATATTGTACATTGGCAAAATGTAAGTACTAAAAGACAAGCAATGTAAAAAGCTCTTTTTTGGTTGGATTTCGTACCCAAAGGTGGCCTACGTTTCTCAAAACCTGACTGAAGTGAAAGTGGAAGCCGATTCCACCAAGACCTCTTAGTCACAAAGAGGTCAGCGGTCGGCGGAGCGTCTTTGGACTAGAAGCTTTAAAGAGAGACAACTAAAAGATAAAGCTATTCGACCGATAATTTTGCAGTTTCCTCTGTAATGGTGAACCTGCGTAGTTTCTGTTGGCTTTCGGACATTCCAGTCGTGGGTGTGTACACTGTGTTGGAGCATGGAGTTGGTCTTGGTTGTGCCTTCGAACGCCTGACCCTCCGGACCCCTAAACATGTCTGTCTCAAACATGGGAGCTCACATTCAGTCACAATCTGCAATGGGATCTCGTGACTGTGATAGAACACATTCTCCTGTGGTCTCTTAATGGCTGGAGAGCACGCTGACCTGATGGTCTCCAACAAACACCAACAATCTCAAACGTTTGGTTGTCTTGCATGGCTGCATTTGTTTGGAGGCTTTTCTAGAACTTCCTCGTTCACACTGTGGAACACCCCCCTTGGCCCAAATTTCATGCTGTTCTACAATGTTCTCACCATTCATACTTTTACAGAACACCCCACCCACTCTTTTCACACTGCTGTAGAATGTTTCACCATTCACACTGTTCTAAATCTTTCTCCTCCTGTTATAACTGTTCTATAATGTTCACACCATTCACATTGTTTTAGAAAATGAAAAAGAATAGACTTGCCCAATTCAAACCATTCTGCTGTATTTTCTGTAGAATATTCTCCCTGTTCACTCTCTTTTAGAATGATCTCTCACATTCACACTGTTCTAAAATGTTGAAAAGTATAAGCAGCATAAATACAACCAATAGCATTGTGAGGTTGATGTTTGTTGGGAAATGATGGGTCAGTGTGCCATGATCTAGAAGCTACCAAAGCCAAAGCGTGTTAAGGTATAAAGCTTGGGTGATGTGATGTCTGGTTTTCAGGCCTAATTAAATGTTAAAGGAGAAGGGACACCACCCTGCACAGGGTGATGGTGTGTACTGAAGCATGGCCTCACTGGGTGGCGTAGGGTGTGTTGAACAGAGTTCATCTTTGGTGGGCCTACTGGCCAAGTTACGCCCTATGAGCCGGGCCAGAGGGGTTGGAGCTTATCAGACCCAGATCTGGCAAGGATTAGATAATGGAGAAGCGAGGTAGTCTGTGCTGGACAGGTGAAATCAAGTGAATCTCTAGAGCTTCCATGTTTGGACAGAGTCATACTGTTTGAAACCACCACAAACACACACACATACGTGTAGCGATCAAGTACACACTCCACCGTGCATGCGTGTCAATGTGGCTTTTGGCAGGAACCAAAGGGAAGAGGGACAAGGGAACTGCTGTAGGGTGAAGTTAGGAATCTTTGGTATTGTAGCTGATGAGGTTCTTGTTGTTCTTTTTTTCCATTTTGGTGTAAAACTGCATAGGCACACGTTAAAGACAATCTTCAACTTTTTTGTTTTGAGCAAGAGAGAGAGAGACATACACATTATTCGGCCTCGAGGAAGCGGCTTCCGCGCTTCCACACGTTTTTAAAAACCCTTCCAGCTCCGTTCTGCTTCCCCTTTCCACAGTCTTAGATGAATTAAGCTTCATCCTTCTCCTCCTCATCATCATCATTCCTGTCACCCTTGTCTTCTTTGTCGTCATTTGTTCGTCGCTGTTCCTTTTTTTGTTTTCTTTTTTTTTCTTTGTCATCCATAGAACAGTTTTTGGTTTTTTTTCGTTTGTAGAACAGTTAGGTGCAGAAAAAGTTTCTTTGGTTTCGATTTGTCAATAAATAGAAAAAGTCTTTAAGTGTCCGTTTCAAATGATCCGTTAAAGCCTTTGGCCTTCTGTGTAGCCAGGAGGGGGCTGCATACTGGCTCGTTTGTCTGAGAACCTGTGTGGTGATGAATGAAAGACTGGCCTTGGGAACATGTATGATACTTTTAGCTAAATCTCTCTATGTGATGTTGGAAATAAAATGACAGTTCCGGCACAACCAAGAGAAAAGAGAGCTAGATTGACAGCTCAGTGCTGAAATATAAAGCACTGCCAACCTGTCCGATCCCTACAGACAGGTGTGCCTTACACACCTGCACACTGAGCTGCTAATCTCTTCTCTTTTTCTCATTAAGTTCTGGGAAAGCTAAACTGACAGGCATTGCTTCGGAGATTGTCCTCTTTTATTCTAATATAAAGGCCCTGATTGCCGATGCCAGTTCACTTTCGTTCACTTCTTGATTGTGCACATATAACAGGGAAATATAACTCAGTAAATAGATGAACTTTTGAATAAATGGCTAAAATAATTGAAAATAATTTGGTGGAAGTTGCAAGATACATGTGTACATAGCTTTTTGGACCATCCTGGGGGGTGGGGATGGGGGGAGGGGGAGAGGGGGGGGGGTTTGCGTGATTACTTTGAAAGAGCAATAGGGAGAAAGAGAGCGCAAGAGAGAGAAACTGCTGTAGTGGATGTTCTTCAGTCGTATCATAGAAATGGCATCCTGAGTTTTCTAATGATTGAAGAACAATCTCTGTGGTCCAGCCCCTTTTCTATTGCAAATGAAATGTGCTTCAATATTGTGCTCACATACTTGGCTGACCACTTAATATCTTGAGGGGGACGAAAAGAAAAAACTGCCATGGTAGCAGTTACTGTGTTTGTCTGTGTGTGTATGTGTGTGTTTATTCCTGAATGTTGCCTTTACTTAACTATGACAGATTTGTGCTTGCATCCCTGCCAGTAGCAGACGCTATAAAATCGACCAAGCAAAATTACTCTATCTCCAGGGAGGGAGATGACTATTCAGATATTTAGATATTTGGAGTAAGCCTGCTCGCATTTGGCATTGGTAACACACCTTGCAGGGGTTTACTGCTGAATTCAGTTCTTCTTGTTGGAAGTTGCTGTATTAATCTAAGGACTAGGAAATAACGGTGAGTGGAACATAAAGGTGTAAAATTGAGTTTGAGTGAATAATATAAATGGTGTTTTTGAACCCTCTGGCATTCGCTTTTGAAAACTCTGCCAATTAATATTCCATATTTGGAAAACATTATTATAACATCACGCAGTTTAGCATACAAAGGGACCTTCATATATAGCATCTGCGTACATTTTTGTCGGTGAACTGTTAAGGTGTTACAATTTAAGACAGAAATTGTCAAAAGCTAATGCCAGGGTATAGGCAGTGTATTGATGGCTGTCCCTATGATTTCATGAATGTCTTATTTTTGCTACTTTGGCCAGTAAACAGCCCCACTCCCTTCCTCAGCTCCAACCGAAATGGATTTTTGTTTTGAAAAAGGTGATTTTTATCTGGCCCCACCCACTCCCTGGCACACAAACCCCATCCCAGCCCATAATTCTATCCCATCTTCAACCCGAGGTGCTGCAGCTGCTGCTGCTGCTTCTTTCTTCTCCCCATCCCCAGCGTACCCTCCCCCCATTTTGCTCTTTCCCTGTGCTGCCCCATCCTCCCACCCACCACTTTCCGGAATCAGGCTTTGGTACAAGTGCTGGAGGTGGATGAGGCTCCGCCGGGACTGCCCTCATCCATCCATTTGTCCAGGCTCCGTCGGCGGGCGTTCATAAAGAAGTTGCTAACAGTGCTCAGTTCCAGTCCCAGCTGCTGTGAGATGGTCAGCTGCATCTCTTTGGATGGACGCTTGTTCTCTTTAAAGATGGCCAGTAGCGTTCGCCGCTGGAGGTCAGTAAAAACCAGGCGGGATTTCTTTGGTGTATTGCTCCTTTCCTTGCTGGAGTCTTGCTCTTTTCTTTTGCATGCTTTTGGTTTTTCCATGGGCGCAAGAGAAAGAAGAGAAAAAGAAAATATGAATTATTTGAGCAGAAATTACACTACACAGCATGACACATGCACTTTTCATCACTCACGTCAATATGTTAACATTACACACTGCAGATTAATATTAAATTCAATTCACTCCACATTTATAACTGTTACAAAGTAAACATCATACACACAACAGATTCACATTGGATTACAATTATGCCACAGTTATGACTGTCACAAAATAAACACTACAAACACTGCAGATTCACACTGGATTAAAATCACTCCACAATTTTTGCCATCAGTGCAAAAACTACACACTACAGATTCCTACTGGATTAAAATCACTTCACAGTTCTTACTCTCAGACTGTAAAAACTACACATACTGCAGATTCATACTGCATTTAATTCACAGGTATAACCTCAGGTAAACTGATACAGCTTGAATAGGGTTCAATTCTCTACATGCCACAAGAACAACATCTCTTTTTGCCCTGGCAGTGCTCAGATCAATGTCTTATTTTGCAGGAAACATTCAGGACTTCGGATTATCTGAGCAGAACTGAGGTGCCCTCGAGGTAATTGCCTCTGTGGCCACTGCGATTCCCCAAATGATCTGGCCTGTGCGAAGAAAAGCTGCAGGGTATTTTTAGGCAGCGGTGCAGGCCAAAGAGCCGTGTGCAGTGAAAGAGGCTTTAACACATGATCTCCTGGTCATTATCAGCCAAGGCCAGAAGGAGCACAACAAAACAAAGAGGAGAAAAAAATGGATGGGGGGAGCTTTATGTCTAAATATAACAGTGTACTCTGCAACATGATGGCAGGAAGGTACGGTGATAAGTCTAAATGTGCTTGTGACCTCTGATGTTACACAACAGAGACGCTTCATTCAGAGACTGCTTAACTGATGCTGAACACAGAGAGAGTCGATAAACAGCAAATAGACTGTAATGATGGCGTAATAAATAACAAGTTGCTGCCACAGACAACCACTGCCCTCTTCTAATTCTTGAGTGGTGGAGATGCATTAGCAAAACATACAGCTATTGAAATAGAGCAGGGCAGTTCTCTAAAACAGTACTCTGCATCATTTCCATGTAAATAAAATATATTACCTCAACACAACTCTGTCTTGTAGTTTATTAACACAATAACTGTTGATATATTTTCATGTGAGGATGAAAAGTATGTTTGAATCAGGTCAATGAATTGCACTGCTTCAATGTATGAGCACTGGCATACAGCTGTAAATGACCGTAAAAAAGCAGGACAGGGAGGCCTCGGTGTTTAATCATTGTCCTGGCTGGGTCACTGCAGTTCTGCTCAGTCTAGAAATGGAGTGGATTCTACTGAGCAATTACTGATTCGATTGTCATTAATCATTATTTTTTGTTTTGTTTAGCTTCCCATCCCCTCCCACCACACACATTTTCCAAACTGTCTTTGTTTTGCCTTTTCTTCTGGCAGCATCCCGAGCATCTGTCTCTTTGTGCCTTTCCTTACGGTGCTCACAGTGCAATGCGATCTAGCTGCTTGCACAACCTTCTCCATCGGGACAAAGGAAAGATGAGAAGTGTATTCTTAAAAGTCACACACTTCAGTTCCCAGCATCCACAAGGACAGACTGGGATGCTAGAGCATGCCTAACAGTTAGAACTAGGGCTGCATAATGATTTTTTAATTATTTTTTCAAAATTGCAATTTGAAAGAGTACAATTTTTACATTGCAAGGGCAGCAATTTAAATTGAATCTGATATTATAATAATAATAATGAAATCTAATCATGCAGAGCTTGAGAACTGATGCACTGGTACATTTCTTGTACCACTCAGTGAAAAGGTGAAAAGGCCTGGGTGAAAAACATTTAAACAATTAATTTAAACAAAATAATCACATTTCAATTCCAATTGAAATACTGGTTATCACAATTACATATTTTCCTCAAATCCACAAGTATTTTCCACCTTAACGCTGATCTAGAAGCAGTTTGGGGTATTTGGGTGATTATTGACTTAAAGTGTTCTAGATTCGTAATTCCAGTTCAAAATGGGAGAAGCAAAATTGGAGCATCAAACATAATTTGGCTGATTGACCACATCTGGAGTCAGTGGAAAACTGTGTTAATCAGATTTTTGGCCAGGCTAGTCCTTTAAGAGAGTGGAGTGGTGAATCAGAGTGTTTCAAATGGTTTGTTGGGGTATCAATAATTAAAGCAGGTCCTGTTACAGCCTGTAGCCAGGGGAGGAAGGAGAACCTCCGGTCCGCAAAAACAAAAACACAGCATGAAAACACTGATGCCTGATGTGCGTGGACCTTAACCTAACAACAGAATGATAGAGTGTGAACACTGCAGCAGCTATGCATCTCCCACACACACACATGCACACACTCACAGGGCTTAAGATTTGATTTGATTACCTCTCTGAATTAAGTATGCACAACTGAGGCCGGGCACGATCAATATAAATCAGGTTAAGCACACGATTGAGTACAAAACTATTATGTAAGAGGAAACTCTGTAAGAGGGTGCAAATAAACACAGGCCCCTTTTATCAGGGCCCTCTAGGTATGGATTGTGTTGATTTGGTGGGCCGTCCTTCAGTGCACGCACCCTACACTATTTAATCCACTTTGTTGGAGCAGCAAAAGGCATGCAAGTGCTATTAGATGAAAAACATGGCACTTGAAACATAATGAGGTGGATGGACAGACAGACAGACAGACATTCAAGAAGTTTACAGTGTCTACAGCGAGAGACTTAGTCCCTCATGCGCCACAAAACGGCCTCTCAGAGCTCGCTGGGCTAAATATTTGATAGAGGGAAATGCACACCGATACGTCTACATTCAGCATGTATAATTCATGCACCAAAGCAAAGACACTGCAGAGGGAATGTGCTCAGGCTGTCGCCAGTGCTACTGAAGCCAGTCACACTGGGAGAGTCAGTGAGCCTGTGATTCATTTCCTTGTTGAATGTGAATCACCTGTGTCTTTAGAAGCCTGTAATGCAACTGCCATAGCAAATTTAAGGTGCTTAATACACGTCAGCCATAACATTAACACCACTGACAGTAAAATTAAGTAACATTGACTACCTAGTTATTCCATTACAATAGCACAGGTGAGGCGAATGGGATATATTAGGCAGCAAGTGAACAGTCAGTTCTTAAAGTTAATGTGCTGGAAGCAGGAAAAATGGGTGAATGAATCTGAGCCACCTGACAAGGGCCTTATTTTGATGGCTAGATGATTGAGTCAGAGCATCTCCAATACAGCAGGTCTTGTGGATTATTTCAGGTATGTAGTGGTTAGTACCTACCAAAAGTGATCAGAGGAACGAGAACTGGAGAATTATCAACAGGGTCATGGGCACCCAAGGCTCACTGATGCATGTGGAGAGTAAAGGCTAGCTTGTCTGGTCTGATCGCACAGAAGAGCTACTCTGGTTTAAAAAGTGAATGCTGACTATGATAGAAAGAAGTCAGAACACACAGTGCAGCACAGTCAGAGCTGTTTCAGCAGCATGAGAGTAACTACTCAATATTAGGCAGATGGCGTTAATGTTATGCCTATTCAGTGAGGTTTGGGGCTAAATTTAGCAATAGAAGATGAGAGGGTATGCATCCAGCAGTGACACTATGGGTGATAACCCACAACCACCAGTGTTCTACTGCTGTTATACAACAGATCTGCACAATAAAGAACACAGTGAGCCCAGAATTTCACATCAAATGTGCTGTAATATTGGTGATTCCTTTCACTAACAGAAGTAGCCCCATCTGTTAGCCAAATTCTGTTCAATTTACTTTTTTGTGTGCTACACTGTAAAAATTAATTACAAATAAGCAGGTGTGCCAGACCAAAACCAATAATTTACAGTAAAAGTATGTTTTTCTTAATAACATTTTATTTATTTAAAACAAGGCATTTTACTGTTATTTAGCAGTTTTTCGTTGCGTTTTATCCCACAAAATCAATTTAACAAACTCAAATGACATTACAACTCTATAAAACTCTAGTATATACTATAGACAAGGCAAGGCAGGTTGATTTATATTGCACATTATCATACAGAAGTCATTCATTGTGCTTAACATAGTTGAAATAAGCATAAAAATAAAAGTAAACAATAAAATCAGAAATAAAATCAAAGTGGAAGAACTAAAAGCTAGATTTAAAATAAATTTAAGGGACACAGTAAAAAGTGCAAAAGTAAACAAAAGTAAAGCCTCTTTTTAGTTGGTGGTAGTGGAAAACAAGGTTTTTAACATTCTTTCAATTAGGGGTGAATTTGATGCATTTACACCTGGTTGATTTAGTTGTATTTAAGTTTAATAACTTCAGGTCAGATGGTCATAGAGACATCATTCAACTAAATAAATCAAGACAAGCATACAATTAGAAAAATTAGAAAATTAGAGCCTTTTTGTATTCTATTCTAAGTATAATTCGTTTTTTGTTTGAAAAAAAAAGAAATGCACATTGTAGTAAGTGTATTTACTTTTGAATAATTCAAAAAATACATTGTAGAAATCTACCAGATTTTAATATGTTCATCCCACACCTGTTACGTGTATCTGTGGACAAAATGATTGAACAAATATTGTAAGAGAAATTCAGCAATATGTAAGGGGTGTGTACATTTAATTCGGTTGTATTTATATAGTGCTTTTTACAACAGATGTTGTCACAACAAAAAATGCTATTTTTTGCAGAATGGATGAATTTTTACAGAACCATTTTAATCTGAAAACCTGTTTACACAAAATAGATTATAATCTAAACATATTCTAGATTTAAAAAAAAATATGTCAGGAAATGTGTACATCTTACTATTTGTATTCTATTTATAGTTAGAATTAATCTAATTAATCATAAAAAATAACCATACTAACTATAGTTATTGATATACAGTATCTGACCATACAAATTTTCAAACTTTTATGATGAACAGACCAATAGAAATGCTCCAGAATCACTTGTTCTAATTTATTTTCTTGGATAGTGGCATTTTAGAAATCTTTATGAAGAGCCCATTCCACACTGTAGCCCATTTGGTTTGACTCTGCAGAAGAATGAGACAATCAGTCCTCACCTCTCAGTAAACTTTATAACATTAAACACACCAGAGCTGGAACTGAACCCCCATCAGCCAACAGGTCAGGCTTTGAGACACTTTACAGACTAGCTGAACAAAACCACACTCTGATCAACACTGATAAAATGCATTCTTTAGATTTTTCTTTAATTTGTTGAATGAAAGCAACAGAACCAGGTTCTGTATTATTAACAGCACTGTTACAGCACCTGAACCAGAGGCATGTCATTGGCAATAACAAACTCGCTCTCGTAATGTACCCACACTCTGTTCTATCATTGCATTACTTTAAACTTCTGTTGGATCATCTGAAAGCCTTGATTCATCAACAGACCCAGAGGAACCTTCAAATGGCTTTGTGACTGGTCAGGGCGATCACAGCACACAGTAAAGACATTGTGATTGGTCGGATGCTTATTTGCATATTGTAGTCCTTTGGAATGTCAATTTCCTTATTTGAATAATAACACTTTCTAGGGTTATAGTCTACCTGTTACCCCAAACTGAAACTGAGGGGCATATATATGTAACTTATATAAAACTTTGTTTATTTTTTATAAGAATATGGTAAAATGTGAAAAATAAGTACAGTAAAAAACTATCTGTCATATCCAAACATCTGTCTGATGTCAATAGTATTTTAGTATTTTTTTAAACAAACATCTGCTTTTCACACACTATGCTACACTTAATTCAGTTTAACAGAAATAATGATGTTCTCCTTTAATGAATCATGCATGTATGTATGTGTGTGTGTGTGTGTGTGTGTTTAAGCTGCTTTGTGGGAACCAATATGATGATAAAATTACTATTTGTTTGTGCTGCTGTCCAATAAGAAATGCTGCCAAATACAGTAGTTTTATTAAAAACCACAAAAGAGGCCAAAGCTGATGTTAAAGTCACAAGGTTAAGCTGTTAATAAGTCAAACACTTATAATAAGGCAATAAGTCTATTTTCCTTTGCTCTAGACCCTTTACTGTATTTTTCTTATTTTGTTTATTCCAGCAAATATTACTTTTAATATTTAATATCTAACATTAATCATCCAAAAAGCCTTCTTTTAAATGTTTTAGTACAAAACGTCCTAAATTATGCACTGCTGCAACACATCAGCATTCACACACTCTCATTCAGAAGACTATGGAAACACCACACACAACAGCATAAACGACTGATGTATGTGCACGTGTGTGTGTGGTGTAAGATAACTCCGTGCCTCTTCTGGCCAGTAGATGGCAGTAATAACCAGCTTCAGGAAAACATGGCCTTCTGTAACACAGTAATATGAGTGTCTACAGCCATTCTGCTCAGGCCCATCACAGACGTTCATTTTCTTAACACATACACACAAACACATACATATGTACAGACACATGTGCACAATGTACACTTACACACACACACACACACACACAAATGTAATGTACTTTTTATATATATATATATATATATATATGTGTGTGTGTGTGTGTGTGTGTGTGTGTGTGTGTGTGTGTGTGTGTGTGT
>JBBPDA010000025.1:18211057-18243831 GCA_037974385.1 Arnoldichthys spilopterus
TATCTATCTATCTATCTATCTATCTATCTATCTATCTATCTATCTATCTATCTATTTATTTATTTATTTATTTATTTGCCCACCCTCATGCCGAGTCAGTCTCTGGCGTGCTGGGAAGAAACTTTCCTTCGTCAGCTTTTACTGGAACAAGTCCGGATCAGGTTCCAGATCAATGCGTGCTGGGTCCACACGGTTGTGTTATGGTTGCCGCCATTAATGCCCTTTTAATCTTCCAGAGATTTACCCCAACATCGATCCACAGCCGGCCAGATATACACATTTGTTCTGAGAAAGTGACAAAACTAGCCAGGACCGAAATACAGGAACAAAAATAATCCTGGGTGTGGGGGGTGATATACCCTTACAAACACTCAGCATGTAATCCTGTGTGAAGGGTTGAAAATTCATAATGGGAATTCACAGGAAGCTATGTGATCACATGTGATTTTAATTACACAGATCAATACAGTGTAAATTAAGGAATTGTGAGAAAAATGTAAAATAAGCACGGCATCTAAAAAGATAAACTGCAACATCTTAACCTGAAAACGAAATAATCTGGGTTGACTTAATACCGAGTTAATTATCTTCTAATAATATGTAAAAAATATCTGTGGAAAACAGTTTATTGTTTTTGTTAACTAGAATATAAATAATCTAAAATTTAAGTCAAACAATATTACTTACATTGTTTTGATTAAAATGCCTCATTTTTTTTCAGTGTAGGTACAATAAAAAGTGGACTGTGTTTAAAATTAATCTGAAGTGTTTCTGTTGTTTTGTTCTCCTAAACAAAATATTGTGAAAACATGGGATGCACCGATGTGTGAATTGGATGATGTAGATATTCTATATTTTTGTTTTATATATCTGGTAAAAAAAATGCAGAAACTGAAAAAACATCTACCTGGATTAAAAACTTATAAAACTTATAGAACTAATATTAACAGCTAGAAGCTTCAAATTAGGTAAAATTAGAAAAATGAAAGTGATAACTGCAGAATATCCAATATCAGTTTGAAATATGTCAAATTTAAAAATCTTCTGATGCCGATTTAATTTTTTGCAACCAAATATCTGCCGATACCATTATAATTTTAATATGATCATGCATACGTGGTCATGGTCACACTTATGTTGTCTTTGTCCTGCACCATGGTCCCGATGCTGTTTGTGTACTGTGTAGATGGTTGAAATGACAACAAACACCTACTTGAGAGCAATTTTGAATTGCAGAGTTTAATTTATAGAAAATATAAAATGTCCCATATCTTTTTGAACAAGTCAGATTTGATGCTTTCCCCATAATGTGTTCAGTGTTAAATTCAACAAACAAAGCATACGTCTGTAGAAATTTGTGCTTCTACAAAGGGGACTTACTCATTTGTACTTTTGAACAGGACCATACATACAGTTACTAAGATTGCTTCAGATTATTGCTAGCAGCCTGGCTGGCATTCACCTCAGATAGTGGTCGTGAAACACAGACAAGAAGAGCAAACCCAAACTCACTCTCTCATCAGGGCAGCAAACGATCTGTCTAAAGAGGCAGATGGATGCCTCCAGACGTTGGCTAGTCAGGTGCCACCTAAATTAATCAGCCTGATCAATCAGAATGCTGATGCTTATCTAACTTTTCTGCAGCTTCCCTTCTCCTGTCTTCTTTTCACTTAAGAAAAACGCAACGAGTCCCACGCAAAGAGACACCCCTTCAAAAAATTTTTTTCTAAATCGTGTTCTAGATCGGTGGCTCCCCAACTAGTCCCGAAGCACCCGTTGCCTGGGTTTTGCATTTTCACACCCACATCTGCTCAAGAGCAGCTGGGTAATGAGCTGATTTGTTGTGTTGTTGGCAGCAGGGAAATGTACAGGGTAGTAGGTCCACTTTGGGAACCACTGTTTTAGCAGTATTTGTTTTGCTAACTTTCCAGCCAGCAGCGCTTCTTTTCCAATCTGAACTCTTAATGCTGCCTGTCCTTTTTGATCATTTTCCTTAGGCCGCTGCTTTTCAGGCTGCTGCCCCAGGCTGATTGCTGCAGGGCGATAGGAGGAATGAGCCCAGAGTCAAATGTCACGTTTGGTTTGACTAGACGAACAGCACTGAGGACAGGGGCCATTTTCTACGGTGAAAGCACCGAGCTGGCACCTGCAGCCACTGGCTGTGTCCAAAAGAAACGTGCCTGTCCTGCAAAAGCTGCTCAGCCTCGTTAAACAGTGGTTAATAAACAATTAAATATGATTAAGCATGCAGAATTACAAAATAACCCTGGATTTACCCCTCCAGTTTTACTGTCTAATAGAGATGCATTGATGTGGGATTTAAAGGCTGTTGCCGA
Source organism: Arnoldichthys spilopterus (assembly GCA_037974385.1). Classification (NCBI taxonomy): domain Eukaryota; kingdom Metazoa; phylum Chordata; class Actinopteri; order Characiformes; family Lepidarchidae; genus Arnoldichthys; species Arnoldichthys spilopterus. Next base: position 18,213,394 of record JBBPDA010000025.1, read on the forward strand.
TATCCGATATTTTTCAGGCATAAATCCGCTGGTGCCAATATACAAAATATTTTTAAAAATTGAATAATTGGGCTTGAAGTAGAAAAATACAGCTTGCATATTATTAATTGTATTCCTATAATCTTAAAAATGAGGTAAAATTTGGAAAATTAATGCATTTAAGCACAGCATCAGCTAAACATTCTGCCAAATGCAAAATATTGAATATCCTTCAAATCTAAACACTGGTACAATACTGATATTATTTTTTCTAGCAAATATCTGCCAATACTGACATCACTGAGCATCCCTACTCTCCATCTACCCCCCCCCCAAAAAAAAAACCTAAAAAGTCTAAATACAGCACAAAACACAGCCCCATAAAAGCCAAGCACTCCCATCTTGCCTGGTTAACCCAAGACAAGGTGACGTTGAGAGCTGAGGGGTCACGCGGAGATTTCTATCAATAATTCATTGAGCCGGTGCAGCTTCTTTTCTTCTTTTCAATTGCCCCTCTGCTTCACAACATTCACATAATACCCCCTTTACACCTTCTAACCACCCCCCTCCAAAAAAAAAGACCCTTCATCTGTATGGTATTAAAAAGACGAGGGTCAATCATTCCTATAAATACTGTGGTTGGGAAAGCCTCTGCCTCTTCCTCTATGAAAAAAGACATTCCTCTCATTCCATCCCACCATCCTCCAGACAGATTCTTCCATCCAAACTCCACTTCATTTTCAACTGTACATGTGCTCTAATTTATGTAATTAATTGGAAGGCATGCGCCCATGTTGGCATGATACATTGTTCCTGAAGCACAACCTCAATCTGGCCTGTTTATGGAGCCCTCACATCAGTGTTTATGCTTGCATGCCCAGTGCATGGCTGTTTTGACTAATTCTCCATTAGGACAACAGCCCAGACAATTTGCTTGTGGAGCAACATCTCATAGAGCCAGTGATGCTGCTCCATCATCTGGTTCTCCTAAACACAAACCTGAACCATGAACAAGGCTTTGGAATCAATGGGGACTATCCAAGCCCCATCGTTTTCTCCTCGGGAACAAAGGAAAAGGGGGCTCCTAGCAATACACAGGCCATCGCTAGAGGGGGCAACAACCTTGCTGCAAGGACAGGAAAGCGGGACCACCACCAAAGCCACGATTCACAGCCTCCTCAGTAAAGATCACTTCACTCTTAAACACTCGCTTCTAATTCCCATGTTTTGCACCTAATATTGAGCAAAAACGACTCTTATCGATGACCTTACTGCTTTATTTATGAAGTCTTTACAGTTTTTAGTTTAAGAATAAAGACGCAAAAATAAAAAAAACATATTTTTAACAATATAATTATTTTTTTAAAAAAAAGAGTGCGACGTGCGTTCAGTTTTTTTTTCGCTTTGTACGTTCGTGTAAAAATGAAAACGATCGGTCCTAGAAATGAGTGCGATGATATGAACCAACTATATTGATCGTAATTATTGATCAATAACGGTCTCAAAATGCACCCGCACTGATAAGCGGGGCGAGACGATGTCAGACGAACCTGTTATAATAATTATTAATGTTAATAATATCAGAGGCTTGAGAGCAGTGATTGGGGAGCGTGTGGAGCATGTTGTTGACCAAATAAAATACAGTTAAAATATGCTTACAAAAAAAGAAAAAGAAAGAAAAGAAAAACGCAGGAAAAAAGAAACATACTTGGAGATTGGAACTGAAAGAGACGCTGGAGAGAATTGTTTAGGGGCAAATGCGAAAGAAAATCCTTTAAAAAAAAGACAATGTATTATGATAATAATAATTATTTATATAATTTTCGGGTGAAAAATAATCGAGTAAATGAAACTCCACCTTGTCTTACCTGCCAGCCGTAGCGCGGACATCCTCTGAAACTCGGGCTCCTGCAGCCATTTCCACATCCTCCTGAAGGTCTCCCTCCCGGACTTGAGCTTACTCCAGGGCTTGGGGTTGCGCAGCAGGTCAGACAGGGTGCCCTGCGAGCGGCACAGCACCCTCTGCGCGAAGATGGCTTGCGGGATGCTGTAGCGCTTGAGCTCGGCCGTGATGCGCTGCGCTACTTCCTTGGTGTTGATCTCTTCCAGCTGGCCCGAGCCGCTGCCCTGTGCACCCGCGGAGGAGGAGGAGGAGGGCGGCCTGTCCCGGCCGGAGGACAACAAGGGCCCGTGCGACGGAGGGTGGCCCGGGTGCCCCGCGTGGTGGTGCATGCCGTTCAGGTGGGGCATCATGCCCGCGCCAGGACCGCCGAGGCCTCGCGCCAGGTGCTGCTCGCCCCTGGCCAGCATGGCGGCGTGCGGGTCGAAGTTGGAGCCGAGCATCTTGTCATGTCCGTGCGCGCCGTAGTTGTGCAGGCCCTGCTGCGCGTTGTGGATGGAGCCCAAGCCGTTGCCCAGCGGGCTGCTGGCCAGCGGGGACAAACTCTGGCCCATGCCGGCCATGTCCTTATGGTAGGGGCTGTAGAGGTTGTTCATGGCCGGCAGAGCCCTCTCGTCCCGCATGAGCGTGAAGCTGCCGCTCACGTTCCCAGACAGGCGCTGGTGATGATGGTGGTGGTGGTGGTGATGATGCGGATGGTGGAACTTGTCCGAAACCGTGGAGATGGGGGGAAGCGGTTGCAAGGGGGTCAGCGTGGTGTAGGTGCCGCTCATGCCCATCCCGGGGGGGGACGTGTCGCACGGCATGCTCATGGCGTGGTGCAGCGGCAGCGACAGCTCTGGCCGGTACTCGCCCCCGCCGTCCAGGATCGTGGCCATGCCGGACACCATCGGGCGCGACGACGCCGACGCCAGGTCCTGGTGTATCCGCAAGGACGAGACCCCCGCGCCGCCGCGGCTGTGGTGGGGGCTGGGGCTGCCCATCAGATCCTGCTCATGGCTCACCCCGCCGCCGCCGTGCAGACTGCCAATGCTGTCCATTGTCATCTCCGGGTTCATGGCGTAAGCGTCCAGATCCTTGGCCAGGCATCGATAGGCGTTGTAGGCAGTCTTCATTCAGTCCATCTGATCCGCTTGAATGCTTTTTAGTGTTTTTTTGTGCCAGGGGTGGGCGTCCTTTTATTGTTATTTTTATTCTTTATATTATTTTTATTCTAAGGCCTCTCGGGTTTTTGTTTATTTTTGGTTTTTTTGGCTTATAAATAAAAAAAACACGACCAATCTCTCTCAAACGGGCCAGTGCTGATTCTCTCCATGTCCGAGCCCTCTCCTCCTCCTTCGTCTTCTGTTGGAGCAGCTGGAGCAGCCCGGGATGGGCTTGCTGGCTGCCTGCGCATCCTAGCGTGATGGGAGAGGGGGCGGGCCTTGATGAAAGACAGACACTCCGTCTGACTAATCAGCACGCCTCCTTTTGCTTCGCGGGGGAATCAGAATGGATTGAGAAGCGCTGTTGTTTCATCTCCCACCCGTTTTCCAGGCGAGCTCGAGGATTGGCTAACATGGCCCTGCCCCCTCCATGCGCAGGGATTGGCTGCCAATTTACACTGGCCAACGGCGTGAGCAATGAAGCGTTCTTAGCGCAGGGGGGCGGGGCTTTGCGGAAGACGGGTGGGCAAAAATAAATAAAAAACTGGTCACTGCGTGTGGGAAAACAGCCCTCTTGTCCATCTTGGGTTCTCCCAAAATCCTGGCTCCTTGTTTCTCAAGCTACGTCTTAAAAACAGCGTGTGATTTCTTACTACTGTTTTGGTCACGTGATCCAATTAGTGCCGTGAATTGGCATACAAATGAAGTCACGTGCTTTGGCATGGGACATGCAGTCAATGTAAAGTTCAGCATAACTGGTCTCCAGTTGTTGGTGCTGTGTGTAGTCCACTCAGCTGTTCTGAGAAGAAGGGGTACCTGTTTTGGCACTGGCTCGGTTTCCCAGACCCAGGTCAAGCTTAAGCCTGGCACTGCAATTTAGCTTAAGACTACAGTGCAAAAAGCTGTGTTTTACAGTAAAAGTCTAGTAAAGTTTTCTCAGTAATGGTTAAAAAAAACCTGGAAATTTACAGACACTGAACACTGAAATACTGCGTTTTTCTATTATAATGTGCTTTTAAGCATCAAAAGTCTATAAAACTACAGCTTATACTATAACGTTAGTCATTCCAACATACAGTACTTGACCATAATAATAACAACAGTAACAGCCACTAAAATAAAAGGAAGGTCTTTTAAATGACGGTTTAGATTATACATTTTAGAGAAAGTGAGAGCCCTTTACAATGTTAAAATGTAAATGTTTAACTTAAAATGGTTTTTTAAAGATACATTATTGCTCTATGAGCACCGTAAGTTAACAGCAAGAGTTTAATAAAAGGAAATCCTGGTCAGAATAAACAATTGATTTCATTAGGCCTGACGGGCCGCATACATCTGGTTAGTCTCTTTTTGGGGTCGTTTTAGTCTAAAAGAAAGTGCCAAAGCAAAGTAACAAACAAAACAAAACAGCAGAAAGCCGAAGTAAAAGCTGACTGTAAATCTTAGTAAAAGTACACTCACAGATAATATCTGTAAATGAACAACAGCTATGGCAAAGTGCAGTATAAGTGGTTTGTTTTTATAAGCATTTAACCATTTAAAAAAAAATTGTTTTCCTTACAATTTGGATGTGATCCCAGCCTGTAAGATCAGTAATCAGTTCAGTTGTGACAACTCGCTTTTGTTACAGCGTGATGCTGGTCTCTGTAAATCTGTGCTTCCCAACCCCAGTCCTGGGGGATCCAGGTCTACCTTCCACACACCTGATAATCGGCTGTATATATACACACACAAATAAACATCAGCGGGTCAGCATTAACACGTTTGTTGAATGTTTATTCGTGTGAGCTTGTATTGCTGTGTCCGGACAATACAACCGCTTAAAAAAACGTTTAGGAGGGCAGGAATAAAATCGCTGGGCTCGATGTAACCGCTTGGGCTTGGTGCGCGGCTGGGCGTTTGGAGCTCGCGCAGATGTTGCTTTTGTTTAAAGGACCTGTAATTAAGCGCGAGGGGGGACAGCGATCTGAAAAGCGTGACCTATTTACCCCCTCATACACCACCCCTCACCACCGCCACCCCCTATTTCCTACCCCCTTTTGATCAGCTGTCAGAGGAAGAGCAGCGATCCAGAGCCTTTGTGACGACACACCACTCGTGTGAGCTATGCCATTGTGATAGCCTACCACAGTGACGTCCACGCACAATGGAACGAGTCACTGTGACGAAACAGCGACTGAGGACACAGCCTTCTGACGTATAACTGTCACGCATGTCCATGCGTGTTACAAGGTACATGCACATGTTCCTGCCCCGAATTTCTTTATATTTGGTGAATTTGATTTGTTTACAAGCTAAGCTCCTAATGCTGGCCTAGGTTAACACTGCTTAAGTTAAAAATGTGAGAAACTGGTTATTGTTCTGTTAACTTACTATTAGAAATGTAGTAAACTTGACAAAATGTACTTTTTAAAGTTGAATTGTTGCAAATTATAACAATGTAAATGGCAATCACTTTCTCTAAACCTTTTTGAATGCATTAAAATCAGCCAGAACTAATATTCATTGACTTTAATGAATGTCAGATATATTTGTATATATAAAATAAAGATATATCTATATATAAAACAGATAGGGAGAACTTATTTCTTTTAGCTCTTCCATGTTTACTTACCTTTTAAAGTTAAAATGTAGCTGAATTATTTTACAGTGCAGTTAAACTTAAGATCAGCTTGAGTTCAATGGGCCTCATTCACCAACTGGTCTTAAGAGGAAAGATTCTGACATTGTGTAACGTTTCCTTAATTTGAGATTTAGAAAAATGCAACATTTTAACTTGAAAAAGCAAGTAATGTTTATTTGACATTCAATAGTATGTCTGTCAGACCTTTAAGTAGTGACTTAACAGAACAACAATGGTGTTTTTCACACCTGTAAAGGAATTATAGTTTAATTAACCAAACAAGTAGGTAATCATTGTGAAACAAAAAAAAAAAGTTAAATTAAATTTTTTCACATTGAAGAACAGAGTAAGACTCCAGAGCACACTTATGCACATTTGTGTGCTAACATGTGAATCTTTCTTAAGAAAAAACTTGATTTTGGATTTTGGAAGTAGGTCCAGAAGCCTCAGTACAGCCCAGCCATTTGTTTCATGCTTGTTCACTTTTCATTTGAAGTAAAAATAAACTCGAAAATGGAAGGTGTTTTCTTTTTGAGCTGTTGCAAAATTGTGCACAGCAAAAAAAGCCTAACATTGTTTTAGTTCAGTCAAGTTGTGGTGGAGGTGTAATGGCATACATTTTAAACATGCTGCTACTGCATGAAGACAGAAACTCTCAGGTGCAAAGAAACTGACTTATTACATTTAAACTACTGCATTTTCAACATTAAAACAGTCTCCCCTGCTAAATGTCTAACAGTAACTTTCATTGCCTCATGTTTTCAAGCAATAAAACATTCCTCTGTAAAAACAAATAATTAATAAAAGTTAATCCTGGTAAACTTACGAATTTGAGTTCAATAGGCCTGACAGAAAACATATGTTTAGTCTCTTTTTGGATGGTTTAATCTAAAAACGTGCTTAAGCTCCTACGTAAGAAACCACCAGAAAAAAGAAGTTGAACTTAGAAGTAGACTGTGGAAAACAGAATAATGTCTAAGTAAAAGTACTTAACTTTTCTCATATGTGAGCAAACATTGTTCACTGTTCACTATTCAGTGAAATCTAAATCTTATGTAAACCAAAAATGACTTTCTTATTTCAGTTCAGCTGTTGATGTTTTTACATTGAGAACAGACAAAAACAAGCTTTTCCACCATTTATGCACTGAAGTGGTTCTTCGCAGTACTAGATAGTTCTGCAGCGTTGCAGCGTCTTAATATGCATTTTAGGTTGCAACGAACCATGATTGATGGTAAACTACACTTAAGTGGTTGCAGCTTCTCTATTAAGAGATTTGAACCAACACAGGGTCTTAAAAATTCGCGCTGCTTTACCTTTTGCTTTCTCGCGGGCTCCAAAGCACTGAGAGTGATTGGCCAAGAGAAACACACAGGCCAATATACACAGCAACAGATCAATACACACACAGAGAGAGAGAGAGAGAGAGAGAGAGAGAGAGAGAACTTTGTCCCCGTGTTTGTGTTCACTGGGGCGTCTGTGATGAAAAGGGTTCATCCCTCTCTTTTCCATACTTCCGCGCAGTGTGGCTCACGCTTTTACGTGCATTCGCTTGTACGCGGCCAGGCTGCGTAACTCCAAGGAAGTCAAACCGCAGCCTGAATGTGGAGCAGCGCGTGCGTGCGTGCGTGCGTGTGTGTGTGCGTGCGTGCGTGTGTGTTTCCCCCTCTTGTCCTCCTCCATTGGTGTCTCCAGCCCATCTGGCGCGCGCTGCAGCGCTATTGATTAGGGCTCATTGTACCGCGGACCCCATGCTAATCCACACCGTTAGCATTGCATCTGTCTCCCCCCCCCACCAGTGCTCTTCTCCGCCATGCGCACGAGACACACACACTCACTCCATGCACATGTGTTTTTTGGACGCTGCACGGTGCTGGGTAAGTCTCGCACATCATTTTCCCTCATTACACGCTCGTGCCGCGGTAGGGAAAGGCACCCGCTTACGCGCTGCTGCTGCTGCTGCGCGGGATGCGTTTATATATATATACAAATGTGTGTGTGTGTTGTGTGTGTGGATTTTAAGGTGATAGATAGATAGATAGATAGATAGATAGATAGATAGATGGATAGAAAGATGCATAGATAGATAGATAGACAGATAGATGGATAGAAAGATGCATAGATAGATAGATAGATAGATAGATAGATAGATAGATAGATAGATAGATAGATGGATAGATGCATTAATTATCCCCGTGGATTTTGTTCTGTACCAGTAGCCACAGTATACATACAATGTATATGTAAATGTAAATGTAAATGTAAAAGTGGTGTGTGTGTGTGTAATGGGGGCTTTTTTGGTGGATGCACGCGGCTGGTGTGAGCAATAAAATTTAAAGTGAGAGAAAGAAAACGCGCGCCATTACAGCGAGATGATGTTATCACTGCATTACAATATAATCACACAACAACAACAACAACAACAACAACAACAAAAATAATAATAATGCAGAGGAAGGAAGGCGGGCCAGAGAGCACGTGCTTACTGAAGAGCAGGTATTAGTGAAAGGTGGATGAACACCGTGCAGGGCGAGTGGATTGGTTCATCATGAGACATTCATTTAATTAAATAAGGTTTAAAAATATATAATTATATTGTATTTATTTATTTATTTATTGTTGACATCAGCATAATAATAATAATAATAATAATAATAATAATAATAATAATAATAATAATTGGAAGAAGAATATGTTTGTTTTCTGTGGCTGCAGGTGTGTAAAAGCAAACAAATTCAAAAGTGTATATATAATAATGTTTATTTTTTTTAAATAATTTTTAATTTAATTCAGGAAATCTTTAACTCCTTTTCGTCATGCTTTTTGTGTCTCGACTGCTTTTAAAACGCAAATCAGCTCCAGCTCAAGCTATGGTGAACTTTTTTCCCCCGCGTGACTTCCTGCAGTGGGAGAATCATGGGCGCAGATGATCAGTGGGGCCTGAACGAGCGTGTTTTCTGAATTAAGAGCACAAACACTGTGTCAAAGCGGATCATCCCTCCATCTGCTCCTTCTCCTGTCTCTTAGGAGACTGTATTAAGAATGTATTATTATTATTGCTATTACTTCTAGTAAAGTAGTAGTATCTCGTAATATTTCCACTACAACTCTAATTATATATATATACACTCCTGGTTTACCTACAGCAGAGAGCGGCGAGGGGCTGGGGGATCAGCGCAAGCTAAAAAGAGAAAGCAGGGGAAGCTCGAGCTTTCCCGCGGCGTCTCCCAGTCAATTAAGTTGCATGTAAGCCTTGCTGTTAAGTGTTTAACACCAAACACTGGCCCACTTCAGAACGCTGGCGACGCACTGAAAAAGTTCGACGAATCGCGCAGAATTTTCTGACGCGACTACAGTTCCGTTAAAATTCAAAACATTAGAAAACAAACATTCAAAACACTCGTTTATCTTCTAAACCAAATGACGTCCGCTGCTTTTAACAAGTGCAGCTTTTTAGGTTCCAATGTTACAATTTTACGTTTACTGAGCTGAAACGAACAGACCAGTGATAAGATTTACACTTTTTGAATTTATGTAATCAAATTCAGTTATAAAACATAAAACTTTTAAAATCTGATCATTTAATAAATAAGGTGTTATAACACATTATAACAGTGGTTTTTTTTGTTAAACAAAACTGCATTATTTATATTTTGACACTAAAATAATCATTTTGGTCATGACTGATCTTTAAAAAAATGTGGTCGAATGAGGGAACTTTTTTGTTACATTTTTTTAATGTTGTTAAATGTACATTTTGAGTTGATTGACCTTCTTAGAGTTTTTAATTCGAACAGTAACCCGTGTTTCACACTTGTTCACGTTTTACATTTGAGGTTCATCAAGCTTAAAATTTCAGATCGTAAAAATAAAAAATGTAACTAGTTCGAAGTGAAATTTTAGATCAAAAACTTCTTGTAGTAAGCAAACAGAACAGCAGTCTCAAGGTTTGGATGAATCTAACGGTCAAACAAAACTGTTTAAATCAACAAAGAGTTAAATTGTTGTTAGGTTTTGTTTTAAAGTGTTACAGTTTTATTGTTGTTTCTGCAGATCTGGGCTCAGGCGATCTCAGAGAAAGAAAAAATGTTAAGAATTTCACCTTAGCTGCTGTAGTGAAGCCCAGGCCAGGCTGCTGCAGCTGCTGAACAGGAGCAGTGTTAAAAGGTGGACTCCTCTGCACGTGGCATGATTCTTTCATTGACCCCTCTTTTAACTGCTCATTGATGTGTAAGACGTGTGTGTACGACATCAACAATTAACATCCTCGTATCTTTTTTCCCCTGTAATGACTGGTTTCGACCTCCTTTGATCACATTTAAGGTTTTTCTGTTCTGCGACTAAACTGATACAAGTGCTGTCTCCACTCTCTGCTCTGGGTTTTGACTGAAACTCCTGACTTGTTACTGCGTAAAAAACAAACAACGCTTTTTTTGTTGGTTGTGATCCAATTTAACTTGTGTGTAGAATACCCATCACATTTACCTAGTATAATTGGGAATAAATAGAAATGTTAAATATATATTAAAAAAAAACAATTAGCAAAATGCTATTTTGCAACAGTTGAACTTTAAAAAATTATAAATAATCTTGGTTAATTTAAAATTTTTAACTTAACAGAACAGGACAATAATGTAAGTTGAACTAAAAAAAATTAAGCTGACTTACTTTTCTAAGTTAAACTGTTGTTTTACACACCATGCAGCATTTTACAACAAATTAGCCAATTAAAAGTTCATTAAAAGTGAGTCAGTCCATTAAAAATGTTGAGGTCGCTGAATTTCAGATTATACGTTAAATAACACAGAAAACAGACCATTGCTCTGCACTGGATTGTGCCAAAAGTTGATCTGAAGTGTTTTTGAGGTTTGAACTTATGTAAAATGTTGATTTTGCTTCCACAAACTAAAACCTTTACTTAGCATTCATTCATTCAAAGTATTTATCTGAAGTGAATAAACCCATATTGCTGATTACCACCTGACATATTTTTTAAGCTGCAAGTTTAAAGGTTAAAGTTAAAACTTAAAATGCACAATCATTGCATTTTTAGTCTTGTAAGCAGAAAAGCAGTATTTGATACTGTAAAAAATTAAGCAAACACATCAGTTAATTTTACTTTTGTAAGTTAGCATGCTCTACATCCATTAATAATGATCTTTTCTGATGTATCAGCCAGCTACATTTAAACACAATGTGGAAATCGTTATTTAATTGTATTTATTGTATTATTTGTTTCAGTCACTGCCTTAATGAGCTAAACTGAGGGCCAGAATAATAGACTGCATACTGGAGGGCGCCATCAAGAAAAATGGAACTTGAAACTTGCATACATTTAAATTTTTTATGATCAGGGTCAGCCAGGAATACTTGTAGACTTTTCTACACTGAATTCAGATGTTTGGGCAGCTTTGAAAACCAGAGTTTATTTGAGAAGCACCACAACAGGCCTGGAAGAAACCCATGGAAAGGGCAAACATATCATCCATTACATTAAACATGTCTATTTATTTATTTATTTATTTATTTATTTATTTATTTATTTATTTATTTATTTATTTATTTAATTGCTTTAAACCAGTGTTTCATCCTTGAAATCTACTTTCCTGGACAGTTTAGCTCCTGCCCGTATCTAACATGCTGCCCACCTCCTTACCTTAAACTAATACACCTGGTCTAACCAATCCACGACTCCTTAAGATGGTAATTAACTGGTGCTAGTGCTGCAGATTGTGGTTGGAGCTGCACTTGCAGGACACCAAGCTTGGTGACCACTGCTTTTTAATGTACAGTGTAGTGAAAGTTCAGTAGAGAGTGAGATCATCACAAACCCAGGTTATAATAATCAAAACTGGAATCCAGAACTTGTCTTTAATTGTGAATGCATTTGGACAGTATAATGAAGCCCTACGGACACTGGATGATGAGCTGCTTAACTAAATAAATATATCCATATAATTCCATGGCTGATAAAAGATATTTTTTTAGCACTGCTCTAAAGGGGTCTACAAAGTGTAGGCCATCAGAAGCAAAGACCAAATGGTCACAGAAGTCAGAGGTCAGCCCTCCTGAGCTTGCTCTGTATGACCTTTCACATTTGCATATATTCAGTTAGGATGTCTTTGCTTTTTTTTTTTTGTTGAAAAAAGACAATTAAAGATCAACGCAGTCTAAAAATGGCCTTCTTTTAATTATTCAAGGTATTAAATAACTTTTTTCATTTAAAAAACATTTCTTGTCTTTATATTATATATAACATTTTACAAAGTCTGATTGTTTATTGGGTTTATTTACAATTCAGTTCTCAGCCATGTCCAGGAAACTGGCCCATAGCTTATATATATGTTTGCATCATCAAAGAAGTGTAGCAACACAATACAAGGGTAAAATCAGGCATCTATAGGAAAGCTATTATTTATAGAATAAGTTTTATTTTGACATAAAATGTAATTATATATTAAAGCTTAATCAGTGTTAATTGCTTTTTTACGTTTACTGAACTTCAAATAATTAATTTTCAAAATGTGTAAAAACAGTCTGTTGTTCTGTTAATTTACTAATTAGAAGTATGTTGAATTTTATTTCAACCACAAATGTCTTACTTTTTTAAGTTCAAATGTTTGTATATTTTTTCATGATTTATGATGAATGATTTTTTACAGTCAAGCTTTATATTTGGACAGTAAAAACTGTTTTAAACTTATATTTTATATTTTTTAAAAACAAATTGTTATTTTAACAGGAATAAGTGAGTAACAGGCTTAATATTTTGAATTAATTGGAATTTTATGCAAACAGTCCTGGTGCTAATTCATGTGATGACTGGAGAAGGAACCAAACCAGCATGTTCAAAAGCAATTTCCTCTGGGATCAATAAAGTTCTCTGATCTGATTTTGATTCTGATTTTGATTCAGATTAACTTTACTGAAGACACAACAGTCCTGTTACATTTCACTGAATTGATGTTTGTATTTATTCAAGTTTTGCTTTTATACTGGGAAATACACACTCATACACACAGAAGGTTACATTTTGTATTACACAGTAATAATAATAATAATAATAATAATAATAATAATAATAATAATAATAATAATAATAATAACAGTTATAACAGTAATAGATGAGCTCTTTATGAATTCACCAATATACAAGACAATATTTTATTCGATCTTAAATGCAATTTTATGTAAGTGAAGAGCTGACATTTAGTACTCAGCCTGCAGGAGTATAGCTTTTGGTCTCGGCTGCTTGATCTTGAACACAGTAATGCTCACTGAAAGGCTCTCAGACTATAGCTGTAGGTAAAATATGTGGTGTAAATGTGTATCTGAGTTGTGACTATAAGCACTATTCATTTTAAGTGACGATGATATTGATTTCTTAAAGCTTCAGCTACTGAAGCCTGAGTTAATGAATAACTAGTCTGGGTTTGCATATGAGAGGTTTACACACACACACACACACACACTTTCCTGCATGCTGTGTCCTCCAATTCTCCTATTTCATAATCCAACAAAATTACCTTTTTTGCTTTGCTAAAAAGACAGACACTTTTTATTTGGCCAATTTCACATATTGTAATGGAAATAAAGCATACCATATGGGGGCCTATGAAAAAGTTATGGCATATAACTACAAAACTCTAAACTTACAGCTAAAAACTTTTAGATTATATTATTTACTTTTGTTAAACTGAGGACATTACATGTTTTCCACCGAAATCTGCAGAAATTCCCAATAGACAGTGTAACTAAATGTAATTCCATCTCACACAGACAGTGTATAGCTAGTCTGAGTTTGCATATATGGTTCACATACACACATATATATACATTCATAAGTGTATGTTGCACATGTTATATGCTACTGACAAAAATTCTGGTGTTCTTGTGTGCATATTTAAGTGTATATATATATATACTCTCTATTAAACTCCACTTTCCTCCTCAGCCCTGGCCAATGTCAGCAAGCCCCAGCATATTGATCAGCTCAGGCCAGTTTGCATAATTTCTATATGTGTGTCAAGAATTACTTGTTCATTGTCCCGTAAGAGCAGGCAGCTTGCCTCGCTGTGTTTCTCAGCAGGGATTGAAAAGAGCACACCAGATGAGCATGTCTGATTGCCATTCTAATGAACTGTAATTTTCTGGGCATCATCAAAGAGCTTATATACAATTGTCAAAGGAAAAGAGAGAGAAACAAAAGGTGCAAGTCTTCAAGTCTTCTTTTTTTTTTTATTTAGCTTTCTTTCCTTCATAATCACTCATATCCACTCATAGCTTGGCCTTTGTGCAAAATCTAATTCTACTCATGCCATAAGCAGACTGTAAGTGTAGGTGAAAAAATGAACATATATATTTATATATAACTTTACAGATTATAGCAATACCTGGAGGCATGTGTAGCCCAATGCAGCATCTGTATTCAGCTTTGCATGGTGCCTAACTCTCCACAGGGTGTGTGAGTTATTTCTATAGTTTGATAGGGAGAATAGCTATAGGAGCCATGTACCATGCCATTTAGTGGGAATCAATGCCATTGCAAAGCCTTCCTCACACAATACCTCGCTTCCAAATGGCCTCAAACTGGCCACTTATGTCACCAAATACCCACCTTTGTGCCTCAGAAGAGCACGAGCCTCACAAAATTACTTGCATTGTGAGCTCCAGCCGGTCGACTCCTGTTGGCATGGTGCAGCTTGAGCTGTTGAAGTGTGTGGGCATTATTGTCTGATATAGTCTTTTTGTAAAACTTTTTAAACACATTTCTTACTGGAACTGATGGTTTGAATGATCATTATTATATATATATATATATATAAACAAAGTAGTTTTTTAAATTTATACTGACCATTTAACAATTAAGATGACAGCAAGCTATACAAGGAAAACAACATACAGCAATTTTGTTTTTATTGCAATGTAAACTTAAATAATAATACTTGATACAAGTCTATTTTTTTCTTTTTTGCTTCAATGTAGAATCTCGCAGTGTCACATTAATTATTTTTCTGAGCATTGGCCTATGTATTGCCACATTTGTTAAATCATTAGTAGAAAACTGTGAGCTGTAAATAAAAATGAAGAAATCTTTCATAAGTCCAGAATGGAGAACAGAGCTGTAGAAGATTCTTAAAGGGCTGAGAAAGGTGCATAACATCAAGACTAAAGTTCTTATGAAAGAACATGTCATTTTAGAAATGCAGATCAATGCTAAAAACAGATAACAATGACAGGAGCATTAAAATAGGAAAGAACATAATTTTATAAATCATGTTCCCACTGAAATATTGAAAAAAAACATCATCTAAAATCATCTAAAATGCATTTTGGTGAATAGTCTGTAAAATTTAAATCCACACTGTTGGATTATTTACACATTATTATTTGTTAGAACCATTTCTAAAAAATTCTAAAATAAAGCTTCTTTAAAAACTAATTTCGCTTGCTGTTTTTGTAGTAAAAGAGCTTGATGAAGTTTATAAACCATGCTGAAATCATATTGTCACTTCATAGTTCATACAGACCACTGTAACTAAGCTGCTTAGACTGATTTGCTGTTTTTGAGAAAACACCAGTGCCCTTTTAACTTACAGCATTTTAGCCCCGCCCATTCATCCTGAAGGTTTTAGCATGGACTAGTTTTTTAATGAAATGGAAAACTGGGAAGCCAATCAGATCACAGCTCATTTGCATCTATCACCCTAAAAGGCACACATCTCATTCATCAAACTCATTCTTCTGTGCAAAGATTTCTGTTAAGAGTGGTAGACATGTCCCAGGGACCCAAAAGAGAAAGAGAAAGAGAGAGAGAGAGAGAGAGAGAGAGAGAGAGAGAGAGAGAGAAAGAGAGAGGGCGGGGGGTGGTGCATAACATCATCCTGCTTAATCTTTGACCTTTTCTTTTAGGCCCAAAGGTCAAGAGTCATGGCAGGCACGTGGACAAGAAACGAGGTTGAATCCTGGTCAGATGCTGGATCACAAAAAATGCACAGTGAAAAAACAAATGTTTATAAATATATTGTATTATTTTTTTAATATGATTAAATACACAAATTAGCCAAACATAAACACCACTGACAGATGAGGTGAACAACATTGACTATCTAGTTGTTTCATTACAATGGAACCTGTCATTGGGGTGGGATATAAATGGCAGAAAGTGAACAGTCAGTTCTTGAAGCAGATGTGCTGGTAGCAGAAAAAATGATTGAGCCTAAGGAACTGCGCCACTTTGGCAAGGGCTCTTTTTTGATGGCTTGACAAATCAGAGCATTTCAAAACCAGCAGGTTTTGGGGAGTGTTCCAGGTATGGAGTAGTTAATACCTACCAAAAGTGATCCAAGAGAGGACAATGGGTGAACCAGCGACAGTGACATCGGCACACTGATGTATGTGGAAAGTGAAGGCTAGCCCGTCTGGTCCGATCCCACAGAAGAGCTACTGTGGTTTAAAAAGTAAATGCTGACTCAGATAAAAGGGTTAGATCACAGTGCACCACAGTCAGAGCTGTTTAAGCAACATAAGGGCACCTATTCAATACAAGGCAGGTGGTATTAATGTTATGGATGATTGGTGTATCGGCTTCAGCACACCAAGTCATTGCACAGTGAACTGGGTGAGGGGTGGGGGGGTGTTCATGTGTGCATTTAGTATGCATCATTAAACTCAGCCTACACACTGCTGCCTCCTGTGTTTTTGTAATTATGACATAAGGACATTAAAAGTGAGTGTTTTTCCTCCAGGGATAATCAATAAGCTGTCTCTCCACCCGCTCGAACCATGGATTCCCAATAATGCATTGCTTTTATTATTGTTTTTAATTGATGTTTCTTGTTTTAAATCATATTAGAAAGTATCCTTGAAAGAAGTACCCATCCACATACCCTCCAAAAATAGAAGAAAAGGTCTATGGTTTACACATGTGAAGCATTCCTTAATGGTAACGTATTGACCAGGCCTGTTGGAGCAGCTCAGAGAAAAAGCTGTAGAAACATGATTTATGGCATCTGTAAGCAAAACACAGTGGAGATGCATGGTCTCTGTGGGACAGTTGTGATGGCTGTTAGGGAACTAATATTACATTAAAAGCATGCTTGGTATCTCGCTGCAGAGAAAAATGTACAGAATGACTTTAGTGTAGATATTTAATCAGGTATTATTTTAGTTACTCAGTATCAATATTCTGCATCTCAACACAATATATATCCACTTAGATCACCATCTGTGTATCTGCTCTTATAAAAGTTTGAACTTTAGTACATTAATAGTACACTGAAGTGCAAAAACAGTATTAAAATTACTTTTTAAAAATCACATTCTAAATATTTTGCAGCAATTTAACATAAAAATTAGTCCAAGTGAGCTTAAACCTTTCAGTTCATTCAACAAATGATAAATAGAGAATAATATTTTATAAACCCATTAACTTATGAAGCCTTACACATAATATTTTATATATTATACTAATCTGACCAATGCAACCTACTTTTCTATTTGCTTATTTAATAATTTATCTTTTTTTTGGGGGGGGGGGTTAAAACTGTCTGTTTTATGAACATAGAAGGTTTTATACAGTTTCCTGTAAGATTTTTATTTCAATATATACTTTTTTTTTACGTACTCAAAATTTTGACCAAAGTTAAAGTTAAACCTGTACATTTTTTTTACAGCAATGTGAATTATGGAGATATACCTAAAATATACTTTTCTTTATTTTTCAAAAAAGTATTACTTACTGAAGCATATTTATACAAAAATATACTTGTGCATTTCAAATTAAGCATATGAATTAAAGGGTATATTTACTTTCATCCCAACAGAAACCCACATAGACATGGGAAGAATATGCTGTTTCCACACAGCAAGAATTAAATCCAGGGCCCTCTTCACTGTGAGGCAACAATGCCCCTGTGCTGGCCCATGTACAAATTCTAAACATTACAAACATGTACTTTTTATTTGAATGTACAGTTCATATGAATTATACTATAAGGTCCAAAAGTTTGTTGCTAATTCCAATTTTACATGTAATAGTCTACGAGTATTTGGGTGACAATACAAAAAGTTTCTGGTGTGATTTCTCTGCATAAATGGGAATGTTATGTCTGCAGTTAAAAAGGGGAAGGAGATTTTGATTCAGAAATCTTGTTTTTATTACATCCTGCTCTCTTGCTGTTTAAAGTCAGGTGTGGGTTACATTCAACCAGCTTAAAAATTAAATAAAGAAAAATGCCAAAGCATTTATCTTCAACATTTTACATCATTCTGAGGTTCACTCTAATTTCTTAAACGCTTGAATTGACCTGATCAAAGCACAAATCCTTGGAACACAATATAACTAAAAACAACATAAAGACAAAGAAGCCTGGTGCAATCAATCCCACAACTATATTTAACATTCATCCCTGTCTTGGGCACTGTCCAGTGCTGAAAGTATATGGCAACAAGGGACATAAAGGACAGCACCCCCTCACACACACACACACCATGTACATGTATACATTCGACAAACAGTCACCTAGTGCTGGGCCATACTGATAAATCCTCTAAATATTTTATGGTATAGATCATTTACTCACTTCTGCCAATGATTGTGCTGATGTAAAATATTTTGTTCTATATATTTTGTAATAATATGTGGAAATGAAGATAAAACACAAATCAAGTAACTACAATGCATTGCCTTTTTACAGGATGTAAAAAATAAAGAATAAATTAAATGGTAATAATTAACAAAACATAGATTTATATATATATATATATATATATAATCTTAATTTATTAAACACTTCTGTATGCAAAAATAAATGATTGGTTATAAGAAATAAAATAAAATAAAATAATAGCAACAAAAAGGAATATTTTGCAGAATTTAATTACTTGTAAAATTAATGATATGATTAAGTTTAAGAAGTGCAAATGCTAGCTGTCCAGTCAGTCACATTAGGACTAGATTCGTGCTGTATATCTTCTGTATTGGTAAATGTGTTAATGTTGCCAAAAAAATTGTTTATAGTTTAATTCTATTTTGCAAGCTTTACTTACAGACTGTTAACTGTAGTGTGCGTCAATTACTGGGTGCTTCAGATTGTTTAGAAAGAAGTAGATGTCTGTAAACATGCATGGATTTAGAAATCTGGGTTCATCCACTTTATTGTCTGAAATAATAAGAAAATATAGCGATAGTGAATGTGATTAGTATTGCCCAGCACTGGTCTAGACAACTTGAACAAGTTGAATTCTTGACAAAATTTCTAACTAAGCAAACAGAAACACTCTTCAGATGAAGGATCTGAATGCCCACCCACACACGCACACACACATGCACATGCACACACACACAATCACACACGCACACACGCACACACACGCACACACACACACACACTTTCATCCAGCTGGTGTCATATCACAGACTTTTGCAACAAATGGGTAATATGTGTACACTAAACACTTTCTTTAAAAAAAAAAGTTATAAACATTACTGTCCCACTTCATTGTAATGTTCTGTAATATTGTGTAGTAGCACAGTACCAATGCATGTAACAAGAATGTAACTACTGATGTATTTACTATTACAGAGGGTTTATAGGAATGCAGCTTATGTAATTAAACATGGGTATTAGTTTATAGTCTTGTAATTACATAAATGTCACTGTTAGTTACATAGTTGTTACATGCATTGTTACTTTGTTACATGTAATTACACAAGTGCATTCTATGTGATTATATCAGCACCTATTTAGGCGCTCGTAATTACATGAGCAAACTCTGAAGTTGATAAACATGTAATTACATAAGCTGCTCTATTGCAATCATGCTCCATCACTGTTAATTAGATAGTTATTACATATATTGTTACTGTGATACATGCAATTGCATGTAATTACATAAGTAAACCCTGAAGTTGACAAAAGTGTGTAATTACATAACCTGCACTACTGCAATCCAGCTGCATCACTGTTACACTGTTATTGCAGGTATTGTTACTGTGTTACTACACAGTTATTACAGAGACTTAATATAAAAGTCAGAACAGAAAATGCACATTATATGAATATGTACCAAAGGATGTAACCTTCAGCCTAAGCAACAATCCAGACATATGAGCATGGCATGTAGTAACGAGCCTGAAGACTAATGATGAAAATACCAAACACATATGACCAAAACTGATTGCCTTAAGGCAACTTTGTAAAGCATTACAATCATCTACAACATAACATCCATTTATCTACAGCAGGAGGAACTCAGAAATAAGATATGGATATATTCTCAGATGTAGTTTTTATGATGCTATGTAATTCCGTGGCAGGGGAAAAATAGCCCGTTTGACAGCATATACAAATAAATACATGCCTTTCACTGTCCTTACAGATCTTTATGCGTCTATTGTAAATTTATATTTCAGCTCCTACCTTCATAATTGCTTTATCTGCTATTCAAGTATGAGTAATTCCTCAAGGGCTCATCTTAATGCACTGATATATTGTAGCCTGCTGAAGCTAAAGTACAGGTACTACTTTATTAATCGACTGAAAGATGATATGAAAATACTGAAGATGCCGTTGTTAAATTGTACCTTAGTCTGTTTCCCCAAAGAGTGAACATTTGGCGCTCCAAGTCAGATCAGCCCATTTTACAATATATTATACCTTTGTAATATGCTAATATATATTAATATATTTCATTTTCATCAGGCTCACATGACATGCTGCATGTTTTTGGTCACTTTAGAGATGCATAAACTCAGGAAAACTTGAACTCCAAATCTGAGTGTGTTTTTGCAGGGTAGAATGTCCTGTATTGAAAACATATTGCAATATATACGTACATTTTGGAATATAATAACAATACATATTTAAATACATTGTTTTTATAGGGCTCATGTGGTCTACTGCTTAATTTAGTCATTTTAGAAACTTGGTGTACAGAAATTGAATACAGTGAATCTATATTAAAATATATTCTAATAATATTTTTTAGAATAAACTGACAAATTTTCATTATTTTTTATTGTCACAGGGATCATTTGATCTACTGTGAGAATGCATTTACTCAAGCTCTAGAAACCAGCCCACAAAATGTAAAATATTGAATGTTTATTGCTATGTTTTACTTATATATTGCAATATTCTAACCATGTCTAGCAATATTTCATTTTAACAGGCATGATGTGACCTACTGCATATTTTATTCATCTCAGATTTGAAGTCCAGAATCTTGATGTGTTACCTTATACAGAGTCTTATAAATTGAAAATACTGTTGCAACATATTCTACCAATATGTTGCCATATACTGAATACATATAATAATGTTTTCCATTTCCATGTGGGCTACTGCACTCAGAACCTCTGTGTCTTTCCTCATAAAGATATGCAATATATTTAAAAAATGTTAGAATATATTAAACTATACCGACAAAATATAACAACATATTTCTGTCCTTTAAATGTGGTTTACTCTAAGTTTGGGTCAGTTAATAGATGCATAAACTCCAGAACTACTCATAACAAATTAATATATTGAAAATATATACTGACAGCATGTAACAATATGTTTCGTTTTACACAAAGGAGGTCTTTGCAGTGGTCTATGGGTTTTAAAGTCCGGCCCTGTTGCTGCGGATGCTTATCCATGTACTAGCTGGAACTGCAGGTTTCAGATCAATACCATAGTGTTTAGATAATGTAACACTGGAAAGTTTCGAACCTGTACATATACTGAGCCCTAAGTGGTACTGCAATTGTAATACTATTTCATCTTTTCATATACAGACATTTGTGCATCCCACACACACACACACACACACACACACACACACACACACTCACACAGATCAATAACATTCCTACGCTCGCACCTTTATAAGTGATTACAGGACAAGGCCTAACTACTAAATCTGGTTCATTAACTCTCTAAAAATCCATATCTTCAGTAAACACTGCATGGCTATCACAGATCATGCCCCACCCCATGACACACGTGCTGTCTGATTGTGACTGCTGTTTCCCATCAGAATTATCATTAAATAAGCCTATTAAGATAAATAATAAGACCTGCACAGGAATGATTATTTCTATTAACTCTAAATATTCATCTATCAGTGTATATGTACAGGCATGGCATGGACCTACTTTATATGAATGAGCATGTCTCTATATGAGAATATGTACATGTGTCTATTGTCTATATACACTGACCAGCCATAGCATTAACCCCATTGACAGGTAAAGTGAGTAATATTGACTATCTTGCTATTTTATTCAGGTAAAATGGGTGAGGGTAAGTATCCTAGTCACTTTGACAAGGACCTTATTTTGATGGCTGTGGAGTCAGAGGACCTCCAAAACGACAAGTCTATGCAGTAGTCAGAACCTGCTACAAGTGATCCAATGGAGAACAAGTGGTGAATTGGCAACAGGGCTGATCGTCGGATCTGATCCCACACAAGAGCTACTGTGCTTTAAAACGTGAATGTTGACTTTGATACAAAGGGGTCAGAACACACAGTGCACCACAGTCAGAGCTGTTTCAGCAGCATAAGGGGGATCTGCTCAATATTAGGCAGGGGGTGTTAATGTTATGGCTGGTCGTAGTATGTTGTGTCTGCAGCTGAAATGACATTGGCTACATGTGTCACATCGCAACACATTTACATTCTAAATGCATTGTAGATAAATAAACATAAGCATATAAAGTTACCATTTCTGGTAATTTTGTAAACAACATTTGGTCCTGAAACGTTGCTTAGGGTGTCCGGTCCTTAGTCTGAGATATGCAGCATGTAATTATACGAGCCTTTCAAGCCAATATAGCTTGTGATATTGAGACATTTCCTACAACAGACCCCTGGATGAGTGTTCAGTGATATTTGTTCATCTAATTGGGGGTCTGACTCAGACAAGATATACAAATAAGCAAACCCACAGCAGAAGTGGCTTCAGTGGAATCGCAGGACTGAGCTTTCAAACCCAGAATGTACTTATTGCACATTTCGGTATGGGGCATGTTGGTAAAAGTCTTGCATCACTAAAAATGTGCCTGGTATTAGTGGCAGTTTTGTACCAGACCTTTAAAGAAAACATTAAATATTTTGTTGTTATTGTAATCCATACCAGTCACGTTGTTTTCATAATTCCAATTCTACAATTGACCTTAAATTTGACATGACCCCTCCCACCCCCCAACAGCCCTGTAGCAAATGAGCCACTCAAACATCCATCTGTGAACTTGAGTGACCCAGTCTGTGACCTGTGGCTTCTAGGCGCAGTGTGAGAGGCTGAGCTTCAGTATGCCCTCTGTGTGCATCTTGAATAGGAGTTTGAATTCAGTGGGGAGCTGGTGTGACTCTTGCCACTTGGTGGTGAACTTGGTGCCCTTCTTGTCATAGTAGTGGTATGGCAGCTCCTTCCCTGTGTTGGGGTCCCAGCCGAAAGGCCAGAAGCCATACAGGTGGATCTGTTCACACAGAGAGGAAGCTAGAGTGAACATCAGGATCCCTGTGCTCAAGCGCTTCGGAGACAACTGCTTCGTCTTCCAGTACCTGAGAGCAGAGCAGAGGGGAGACTCATTAACCATATAAAAAGCATTCTGTAATTTTATATGGGTTATGATGATTTGATGAGTAGCTAATAGAAACAAGTGGAAAAAGTGTATGGAAAGTGCAGGTTCTAAGCTTTCACTCCAGACCACATTAGTGTGTGTATAAACAGAGGAGGAAATACTTAACTATGAGCAGAATTTGATGAAAAGTTTATTCTATTAGCATACATTTCTTTGTTATTCAGTGCAAACTGAATATAAAGTTTAACCTTTTATGTAACTACAGTCAACTCCACAAGTATTAACACTCCTCAAAGACACAAACAAAAAAACAATTCAAATGTCCCTCAAAAATAGAGAAATTACTTACCATTTACTTAATAGAAATAATTTTATGAATAGTTGATTGATGAACCTGTTGTGTGGACTGAAGAAGGCAGTCCCCAGGCAAAGAACAGTGTGTATGCATGACATCACTTTCCCACTGTTATGTACCCTCCTCAGTTGAATATACTGCAACAGCCCTAAAACTGTAAGTAAAACAAATAGCTATCTGCTTAAATTAACAGAAGTTGGGCTCCTGTGTTTCTTACAACTTACCAAAGAACCAGTGGGTCTTGGACACTAACATGTGGTCAGGAATCAGCTTTCAGGATATTTTCATTTAGCTGACTTTGACACTGGATGGGAAATACACATAATGCAAAGCCTGAAGAAACACAAACAATAAATGTGAGTAAAGCTGGCCCACTGGTTCACCAGTAAGTTGTATAGATCACAGTCGAGCCCAGCTCCCTTTTATTTAAGCAGATAATTACTTATTTCACTACTGGTTTCACTTTTCTTCTTAGTCTGCTCAAAGCCGGTGTTTCTGTGAACTGCAGGAATTGAAATTATTTTTTTTTAAAACTTGTCCATTTGTTTAAACCTGAAATATTACTCATTGTATATGTGTTTTATTTATAATTATAATAACAATTATTTGGAGGTCGACTGTGCATGTAATCATGTAATTGTGAATATATATTTAAACAATAATAATAAGAATAAATAGTTTTTAGTGAAAGGGAACCTCAGAAGCAATAATGATACAGGAGAGTAGTGTCTAATTCCAGTTTTATAGATTTTACCATTACAAAATAAAAGGGCCATATCATTACAAGAAAGGTGATATGCATGTGATGTTTGGTGTATGTGTTTTATGCTGTCTAGTTTTTTTTTTAGCACTGGAGGAGGAATTAATCTGCACTGTTGGCCTGACAGCTGCTAGAAACAGAAGCTAATTTTCCAGGTCACAGACCACGGATAGCCCACTCTTCCATATGTACCACTGCAGTGATATTAGTAGTCTGTTAAAAGCATTTATTAGGGTTTACCAAATAGTAAAAAGAACTGTTAACTTTTTCATTATTCACTAAAGGAATAGTAAAAGCATACTTTCATTACACAATGGTAATAATGATTAGCAGTGGCTATTTGGCCATTGCTTTCCTACTGTCTGACTTCTGTCTTGTCTTTAATTTCTCTTAATGTTGTCTTCAATTTAAATATAATAAAAATAACACTAAGATGTAAAAATAAAATTTAAAAAGGTAAAGTTTAAAATATAAGACAATATTAATGAAGGTTATTGTTTTATATAATTAAGAAGACCTACACGGTTTAAATATAAAATATTAAATTAATATTAAAATAACTATTGATTAAAAAAAACACTTTAATATCTGACCTCAATTTACCCATCATTTCCTTCAACCTCATCCTTTTTTTTAAGACAGAAAATTATTTTTATGCAAAACAATAACATATCTCACTTTCATTTGACCACTTTACAGTCTTAGTCCTAAATAGGATGTGCCTTTAAGGCTGACATACATAAATGGACTATGTTCTGATTGGCTGCCCTGTGTTCTACCTCATTCAATATGCAGTTTAGGCTGAAGCACTAACTTTACTGTGAATGAGTGGTGATTAAACTGCTGTAGGCCCAATAGGAGGACACATGCAAATGTGCTTTTTGTGACATCAGCAAGTTATTTTTGCAGTTTAATTTTCATATATGAAAAGCATGAGCTATGGGTTGAATGGTACATTTTCTTTAATTGTGTTTGCGTAACTATATTGTTATCAAAAAATTGGTTTTCAATTATATGGCCTCCTTTTATAATGTTCGAAAGGTCAGTGAAAGGGCATTTTACTCATGTTTACAAACATGAACCCATTTAAGGGTTAAATAAGGTTGGGCATCATGCCTAACATGTGTGAACCAGAGATCATCATGCACCATATCAATAGGCATAGCATAATACAGAGGGAACTGTGGCCATCCGTGAAGGTCAGCGGGCATTTTTCACACGGCCTGTTTCTGCTTTCCGCTGCTGGTCTGGGCACTGGCAATGCGCTCAGAGCAAGGTTACCTTCCCATGCACGCCTCTAATGGGACGCCACTGATTAGCCTGAGTTAAACACCACAGGGGATGAGGCAGTGGGGAATATGCAGTGAAAAAATAGAGAGGATAAAATGGAAGCAAAATGAAAGAGAAACCTGCTGGGAGTGTATAGCTTTAAAGGGCCCATATAACGGAAACCCAATCCAGTTTCTTCCCGTGCATTCCATGTTCCTTATATGCCATATTTGTCAACTTATCTGCAAAAATTGTTGTTTATGTGATGTCACAAAACCCAACATATTAGCATATATTTGTGTTTTTTGGCCAGGATCTGTTTTAGCACATCTGTTTGTACCATAGTGTGTTTTAACTTCAGAGTAATGGTAGAATAAGCCAATTAGAAGCGAGCTCAATTACATACATTACTCTTAAAGTGAAAATAACAAAAAAGCCTGTTAAATTCTAAGGGATAAAAGGAGTTTAAAAAATGGTCAATACGAAGAACTATGACTGTTTCTGGTACGTAAACCCACACAAACATCATAAGTGGGCCTCAGGGGTGGAAAAAAAATAGAATCCAAGAAAAATGAAGAGTATAAGCTCTTTAATTATTCCCATTATGGGACCTTGTGTGAGTGTTTGGGCACCCATGTGTCTGCCTGTGTTAAATTACTATCAACATTAAACTCTTAGGGTGTATAAGGCCTGTGTGAGCTGCTTAAAGGCAACAATTCTGTTCGAGCTGCTCTCTTTAATGGGATTGCAGGAGATTACAGTGCAACACAGCACATTTCTGGTGGCCAGAGAGGGACGCATGCTAAGCCCCTCTTCATGCACCTCTACAGGACTCCATTCAGCAGCACCTCTCCAATTCTCTTCATCGATCTCTCTCAATCTCTCTCTCTCTCTCTCTCAATTCAATTCAAAAGGCTTTCTCTCTCTCTCCCTTTCCACTGTCCATCTGTAGGTCGGTCGGCCATGAGACGTGATAAGTATCTTTCCATACGTCTCGCTTTTGATCTTTTCATCATAATGCAACAAGGTTGTCAATGTTGCAACACTGACCATCATACCCTAGTCACTTTCTTCATTTTATTTCTATCATTGCTCTATTTTAGGGGGATTTCATGCTGATTATAGTCTCTTGCTCTCTCTCTCTCTCTCTCTCACCCTTTTTGCACATCTTTTCTCGCTTTTCATAGATTATCACTTTACAGTACAAGGCTACGGCTTTTTTTCATCTGCACTCAATAATCAAAAAAACTGGATAAAACTGAGAGAGCTCCTGGCTCACATTAAAATGGATCTGATGCTGTTTGATGTTAAACCTGTGAAAACTGGGCCATGAGCTTGAGAGTGAATTGAAAATTAAATATCTCTTGAATGTTTTTTAAAGAAACTATACTGATCAACCATAACATTAACACCACTGACAAGTGAAGTGAATAACATTGACTATTTAGTTATTTCATTGCAATAACACTGTCAGTGGGGTGTTATACATTAGGCAGCAAATGAACGGTCAGTTCTTGAAGCTCAAGTGCTGGGAAAAACAAGGGCTTATTGTGATGGCTATACGACTAAATCAGAGCATCTCCAAAACAGCGGGTCTTGTAGAATGTACCAGGAATGCAGTAGTTAGTACCTACCAAAAATGATTCAAAGAAGGACAACTGGAGAATTTGCAACAGGTTCATGGGCACCCAAGGCTCACTGATGCCTGTGGAGAGCATCTTGTCTGATCCCACAGAAGAGCTACTTTGGTTTAAAAAGTGAATGCTGACTTTGATAGAAAGGGGTCAGAACACACAGTGCACCACAACCAGAGCTGTTTCAGCAGTGTGAGGTGGACCTACTTAATATTAGGCAGGTGTTGTTAATGTTATGGCTTATCAGTGTATTATATGATTATATGGACTGGGTAATAAGAGTGCCACTCCCACAAATGTTTTCTCATGGCAATTCAGTTACAGATGTTAAAATTAAAAACTTTATGGTCCACTCTAAACTGAATGGGATTGTAAAGTGGGATAACAGCCATGAAAGTACACAAGTGGGGAAAAATCACAATTCTGATTGGATAGAGCATTGCGCTTGTAGGTCTTTGGAGGGGTGGATCTTTCCAAAAAATTTATGAAATTTACACATTTTTCAAAGGGTAAAAATGGCCCTCAATTTAAAGTGGTTGGCACATGTCCCTGGCCTCCTTAGTAATATACAGTGTTACAGTATATTACTTCTTCATGGAACATAGCTACCATAAATTACAATATAACAACTGATCTCTCTCTCAGCAAGAACTGGTCATCATGGGCCAGATTTATGAAAGGTGTCCTAAGAAAAACTAATAAAGGATCTTAAGGCAAACACTGAGTAAAGTGTTCCTAATTTCAGTTTATGGTTAGACTGGACCAGTTTACCATGTAAGTTGTGATGTTTATTTAATAGAAATATATATGCGTGTACAGCTGTTCATAGAGTGCTTTACACATGTTTTCGGGTGCATAACTTCAAAATATAATTTTGCTCTATTGTTGATGGTTATTCCATCTGTCTGTGGAGTAAATCTGATTATTCTGCTTAAACATAAAACATAACTTTTTATGCAAAGTTTGGGTGACACTGATGATATTTTATATAAGTGTAAGGTACCACATTTTAATGCACAATTACTGTTTGGTTTGTGAATATAAAAGATTAGCAAAGACTGACACATAAAGTTTGATCTGTGCAAATGTGACAACACATTGTTTATGTTTTTTTAATTCAGCAAACAAATACAAATTGTGCAGTAAAATTTGCAGAAAAAGTGCCATATTATCTGTGTTCTCTGTAAACAATGCCTAACTTTTTTCAATTAAAAATGTAATAACAAAAATGTCTTTAATTGGTGAGAATTTTTTAAAACATCATTTTGAAAGCCTTATTTGCCCATATATTGATATTTATCTGGAAAAAAATGTCTGAAAACAGCTCTTATCACTAGCGACCCAAGGTATGCATTGAACGGTCAGGAGGGCAATGGATTTTTGGAGTAACTCATGACATTTCTAACCTGTTGACATATTGCATGATGTTTCCAGGCCAGGCCAGCTGCACTCTGAGCTGACCCCTGTGCTCCACAAAGAAGTCGACAAGTGTGCGCGTGACTGTGGCGGAGGTGTGGAAGAAAAAGGCGGGGATCCACAGGATGGCCCTGTCTAGCTTCTTCAAGCTCAGAAAGAAGTTGTTCCTGTCCTGAATGGTGAGCAGGTTGTTGTAGTACTTCTCCAGGATGCTGGGGTTAAAGGTTGTGAGGTTGGTCCGCCGTCCCACATCCCTGCGGAAGACTTCGGTGGGTGCGAAGTTGCAGCGGAAGACAAAGTCGTACTTGTCGATGGCAGGGCCGCACCGACTGCCCGTCAGGATCCCACTGTTGCCCACGACGGCACAGGTGTTGTATCGCTTGTTGAGTATTGGGGAGGAGTCCGGAAGCAGAGATTGGAAGTTCTCACCAATGGAGAAGACATATTTATGGCTGGAGTAGTCATAATGCATCAGCTGACCCACACGCACACTGTTTTTGGTTAGAGTGAAGTTGTGTGGGACGTCGATGTACTGGGCAATCTCTTTACTGCAACACAGACACACAGCAGACTGCATCAGGGAGAAATGAACATTTTTCACACCTCTATTTCTATTCCTAATTCCTTTTCAGTATAATCCAAGAATGTTCAGTTTGCCAATTAAAATGGTATGCTAATGAGCTGGATTTCACTAAACAGGAAACAAGTATTTAGACACTTTATTTTTGTTATTTAATACATTTATTATTATTATTTTATTAATAATTTAAATAATATTTTTATTTATTAAAATCATTAAATATGTTATTGCACCATTTAATTTATAAATATAATATAAATATAAATATATAATAAAATTTCCTGTTATTGTAAAAAAAAACTTTGCTCGGGTTGGGAAGATTAAATGCAACAACAAGCAATCATGCTGAAAGTGAAATAGCTTGAGGATGGGAGGAGGATGACATTTTACACACAACAATGGAAAAAGCTACAGAGCCCAAGTACATACCTTAAACATTCCAGTAAGTACAATTGGTTCAATAATATGCAACCTGAAATTTTGTGGAACTACCACTACAACACTGATTGCCATGCAAGATTTCTCTTAGACTGATTATAAGGAAGGTAAGTAAGAAGCCAACAATGAAGGAACATTGAAAGAATCATGAATGGAGCACCATACTGGGAGATATTAGAGGAGAATTTAATCTCATTAGTCATAAAAGAACACAAATACGATAGTAGACAGTAAACATAGTGGAACACACATAAGAAGACAATAGTAAAAGAACACTGGTCACCAACCCTCCTTTTAGAAATTTTCTGCAGCTTAGTTCCTACCTGGAAAGTCAACCAAGGAATTGTGAAGAAGTGTGGCAGGTTGTAGAACAAGTGTGTCAGGTCATGATTTAAACTATACTCTATGACCAGGATTTGGTGAAAACAGACATAAAATTGGATGAATACAGGATGGTAGCCACAGAACATTGAAACATGGTAGATATATAGAGAAGTTATCACTGACCCTCCTTCTGGAGAAACTAATGCATCTGATCCAGCCAATCATAGCCTTCTGAAGAAGTTCATTAGCTGGAATGTTAGTAGTAGATTGTGGTTGGAATTAGAAGGTTGATTTCCAAAAGCAGGGCTGGTGACCACATATATAGAATTCATAGGAAAGAAAACAGATAGCTAAATATAGAACATAGTGAAGTGAAGGTGACTATTTGTCATTGTGAACACACTCAAGCACCACAACGAAATGCAACCTCTGCATTTAACCC